>VZTN01021091.1:0-18927 GCA_013400515.1 Erpornis zantholeuca
ATATTCCACACCATATGGTGTCAGCTCAGCTGTAAAAGCTAAGAGATGTAGGAGGAACAGGAAGCATTTGTTATTTTAGTGTTTGCCTTCTGAAGTAACCACTCCGTGTGCTGAAGCCCTGCTTCCCAGGAAGTGTCTGAACAGCACTCGCTGATGGGAAGTAGAGATTAACTTTCCTCTTTGCTTATGCACATACAAACTTTCACTTTTCCTTTTTTCCTTTAGTAAACTGCCTTATCTTAACCTACTAGTTCTTTTCCATCTTATTTTTGTCTCCGCTGTCCTGCTGGGAAGGGGAGTGATAGAGGGACTTGGTGGGCACCTGGTGCCCAGTCAAGGTCAGAGTACTATAGGAACAAAACATGCATCCCTTGGTGTCACTCAAGGTGCAGCCAACATGTTCAGCTGAGCCCCGCATACTGCAATGCCACTGGGAGCTGCCCACTGCCTGCCTTCCCTCCTGTCACCCCACCAGCACACCTTGCTTTCCCCTCAGCCTTCTGCCACTCTGCTCCCTTGGACCAAACACCTTTTTTTCACCATGCAGGAGATGCTCCCTTCACAACCAATTCACCTGGAAGGCTGGGGGAGCAAGCAGCTCCCTGGGAGCAGTATTTGCAAATTCAGCCCAAAAGCAGCTCCCCCCAGAGTGGTTAGCCCCACATCCTCTATCCAGCAGCAGAGAGCAGCAGGCTTTGCCCCACATAGCTTTGCCATGCATCTCCTGGCACCTGCTGCTCTCTCCAGCTGGACATTCAAGCCCTTGCTGCAGGAGCCCCAGTGTACCTTCAAAATGTCCCCCATGACTTCTCCCTTCTCCTGGGTGCTGCACTCCTCCAGCTTGGCTAGCTGGTCCTCCAAGAGAGAATTTTTTCCCTGCAGAATCTCGATTTTCTCTTCTGAGCATTTCTGGGGACAGAGACAGGACTGAGCATGGTGGAAGGCAAGAAGAGCCAGCCAAGTAAGGCATGGTCACCCAGTCAGTACTGACACCATGCTTTTCCAGCAGCTTTGTCTCTCCCCATTGTAAGGATAGCAACCTGTCCCACCATGGGCAACCCCTCCTAGGAACAGGGAGAGGCTTCCCACAGGAGCTGGCAGTTACACAGCTTCTCCCCTGTGGCACAAGTGGGCAGGAGGCTACTGGCTGCTGCACTATGCTTGCAGTTGGCATGCCCCCCAGCTGGGGAAGCTATGGGGAAGCTACAGGAGGGCACCCACCACTCCCAGGGCCCCCTGACCTTATCCTGCAGGGCAGCATGCAGATCCTTCTCCAGCTGTCGCTGCTTTTCCTCTGACTGTGCCACGGCAGTGTTGTGCTCCTCCGAGAGATCATTCAGGGCTCGCTGCAGCTGGACCATATTGCTGGCAATCTCCCGCAGCTGCCAAGTGAAAATCCCCCCAGTCCAGAAGAGGGTCAGAGTGTGCCTTTGTTGTCCAGGGCTCTGCCTACTTCCCATTCCCAAGAGCTGCAGCACCCATGGGCATCCTGAGTTCTGGGTGCTCACCACATGCAGGCAGTTCCACCCAGTTCCCATTCCCCCACCACAGTTCCTCTTTGGATCAGGATCCAGAGCCCAAGGCAGGCTTGGTCACTGGGTCAAAGATGCCATTAGCAGAACCATAAACATCCCAGCATCTGGCACTGCCATCAAATCCTCCCCCCCAGGTTCCATCACAACCAAATGGGCTGTGGGGACACAGAGAGGACACTGCAACCCATACCTTGAAGGAAAGATCCCCATTCTCCTCGGAGAGCTTGTTGATTTTTCGGTCCATCTGGGCTTTTTCAGTCTTCAGGTCCTGGCACTGCCTGAAGGCCTCGTGCAGGCGCCCCACCAGGCTGTGGGAAAGGAGGTGGTTAAGGAGGGGGTGCATGCTGAAGGCAGGCAAGGATATTACAGGGATCGGTGCTGCTGGATCTTGCCAGGTAAACTAAAGGTTCCAAGGGATCTCCATGCCTTGCTGTGACTCTACCCTCAACCCAGCTCTAAAACTGGATCCCAACAGGTGGCAAAGCAGAGAAGAGATAAGCAATGTTTGTGCTTTGCAAAAGCCCAACCACTCCAAACTGAGGGCAGAGGCAGCTGTGGGACTCCAGCCACCCCCCCTGCATAGGGACATAAATGAGGAAAGGACAGAAAAAACACAGCACTTCCAGTGGAGGTTGGGCAGCCTTTCCTGAGTAAACAATGGCACAGGGACAGAGCAAAGACCAGGACACAGTGTGGCAGGTGATTTCAAGTGTGTGACAAAGCCCAGTACATAGGATCGAAGTGAAGGCCTGGGAAAGGGGCTGGAGTCAGGAGTTCCAGGATCACCCTGAAAGCTTCCCCCTTTCCAGGGCAGGTGAGAGCCACATGGGCAGCACACCCTTTTCACATAACAGGAATAGCTGCTCTCATGCAGGTTTGGGTTAAGAGTGGGCTGTTAGAACAGGCTGCAGGCCATAATTGCCCTGAAGGCATCGGCAGCACGGTAGCAGCACAGCCGTGTCCTGGGCTGATCCCACAGCATGGACAGCAAGGAAGGAGGGGATTCTGCCCCTCTGCTCCTCTCTGGTGGGACCTCACCTGCAGAGCTGCCTCCAGCTCTGGAGTCCCTGGTATCAGAAGGATGTGGAGCTGCTGGAGCAAGTCCAGAGGAGATGCTCCAAGGGTTGCTGGAGCCCCTCTGCTCTGGACACAGGCTGTGAGAGACCTGGGGGTGTTCAGCCTGGAGTAGAGAACGCTCCAGGGACATCTCAGAGCACCTTCCAGCACCTAAAGGGGCTCCAAGAGAGCTGGAGAGAGACTTTGGACAAGACTCTGGAGTGGCTGAGCAAGAGGGAATGGCTTCCCACTGACGGAGGGCATGGTTAGATCAGATATTGGGAAGAAATTCTTCTTTGTGAGGGTGGTGAGGCCCTGGCACAGGTTGCACAGAGAAGATGTGGCTGCCCCATCCCTGAAGTGTTCAAGGCCAGGTTGGACACGGCTTGGAGCAACCTGGTCTAGTGGAAGGTGTCCCTGCCCATGGGAGGGCATTCCAGCTGAATGAGCTTTAAGGTCCCTTCCAACCCAGACCCTTTTTTGATTCTGTGCTTGCTGTCTTCTCCCCAGGGCACAACAGTGGAGGAACAAGAAGAAGGTTTGCTTTCTCCCGTTTCATGCACTGCTAGGCAAGAGACAGAGAACATGGAGTCTGGGGATGTGGGAGTGACAAGGTTCTGCCTAGAAGGAAGGAGCAAATGTTCTTGGAGGATTACCTCTCGTTCTTCTCCCTCAGCTCCTCGATTTCTTTGGGCTCCAGCTGGTCTTCAGCTTGCTTCTCATTGAGCTTAACCAGGCGATCGATCCGTTGCTGCATCATGGTGATCTGAGCATCTGGGGAAGGGGGACAGAAAAGGCCTGTTACCTACTTTTTATCTCACCTGAAGCCCCCACAACAACATTTCTGCACAGAAACCTGCAGCAGGAGATCAAAGAGCCAGGCTACCATTGATGCTGCTCAGCATAGGTGTTCCTTCAGTCATGGCTTTTGTTGCCCAGGATATATAAGGGAATACAAGAGGGAAGGAGGAACCTGGAGTCTCACTTGAGGCCCGGCAGGATGGACCATGCATGAGCAAAGTTGTGGCAAGGTCAAAGCAGAAAAGTCAGAGAAACAAGAGGATATGTCTGCCCCACAGACCCCTCCCTGCACCCCAGGATATCCTGCTAGCAACTCACCCTTCTCCATGATGAGCTTGTTATTCTCCATCACCTCCTCCTCCAGCTCTCCCCGGTTCTCTCTCTCAAAATCCAGCTGCTTCTTCAGCCGCCGCAGCTGAAACTGGGGGGTTTGCATGATGTCCTCCATGGGCGAAGGAGTGCTGGGCAGGCTGCAGGGAGGCACACACAGACCTGCATTAGCCTGAGCCAGCGCAGGCTCCATGCAGCCAAACCCACTCTACTACTCCTGTCTCTGGGGCAGGTTCTCCTGCCTGGGTCCCCAAGGAACTGATGCCTTAAAAATAGTTTTTCCGTATTTGCCAGTGGAGGCCTGCAATTAAAGACCAGCTTTTGTATTACCTCCTACATTAAAATTGTCTTGTATGTGTGTTGTTCTGTTCCTAGATTTTTAAGGCATCCGTTCCTCCCCCTTCTGGTTCAACCCTCTTCTGCAGGCTCCCTGTTGCTAGCTGTTTTTGGGAAAGTGTCTTGGGATGGTGGCTCATGCTTGGTTCCCAGAAGAACCAAGATTAGGATAGGGTCTTTGGAATGTGTTTTGCCTTTCTGTCTATGAGGGTAAGAAAAACACTGGAAACAGCTACGAACTATATAACTATACAATAATAGTCCACAGAGCTATGAATAGGTTCACAGGAATAACTTTGATGCCACATCACTTGAGCAGAAAGGCCATGCTCCTCCTCTTGACTGTACTAACACCAACCTCTAAGTGCTAGGCAAAAACCACCACCAGCATGCCCAGGTGGCCGAGGGCATCCTCGCATTACCCATAATGCGACCCTGCAGGGTAGAAGCAGTGACTGCCCCCCTGCACTGAGCACTGGTGAGGCACCTCCAATCCTAGGTTCTTGGACACCTCACAAGAAAGAGAGTGAGGTGCTGGAGAATGGCCAAACAAGAGCCACAGAGGTTGGGAAGGGTCTGGAGCATGAGTCTGATGAGGAGCAGCTGAGGGAGCTGCAGGGCTCAGACTGGAGAAAAGGCTCAGTGGGGACCTTCTCACTCTCTACAACTCTCTGAAAGGAGGATAGGGCCAGGTGCATGTTGGTCTCTTTTCCCAGATAACAAGGGACAGGACAAGAGAGAATGGTCTCAGGTTTTGCTGGGGGAAGTTTAGGTTGGATATTGGGAAAATTCGTTCCCTGAAAGGGTTGTCCAGCCATGGCATAGGCTACCCAAGGCAATGGTGGAGTTCCCATGCTTGGAAGGATTTAAAAACCATGTAGATGTGACACCTGGAGACACGGTTTGGTGGTGGCCTTGGCAGTGCCAGGGGAACAGCTGGACTCAATGGTCTCAGAGGGCTTTTCCAATCTGAATGATTCCATGATTCTAAAAGGCGCTAGAGCCCATCCATCCCCACATCACACCCAAGAAATGTGCAAGCAAGACAGCACCAAGGCAGAACAGGGTATTCCAGGGAGACATGTAGCTGCATGTAGCATGCAGTCCAGCTACATCTGTAGGTCCCAAAAGCCACCCTATCCCTTCCCCCCTTTCCTCATTTTCCCTGGCAGCCAGGAGGCAGGGGACATACTCAGTGCTGGAGGCGATCCTCTGCAGCTTCAGGAAACGCACCTCTCCCTTGTGTGGGAAAGGAAACAGTGCAGAATGCTCCTCAAAGCTGGTGCTGGACATACTGGACGAGGACAGCTCTGCTGGAAATAAAAAGGCAGAAGAAGGCTGTGATCTTTAATATCTGAGGAGCTGAGCAGCTGAAATCTCAGGGGCACAGGAACCAAAAATTCCAGTAAGGATGGAAAAGCCCAACTAAAGGAGCCATAAACCTGCCCTACATTCCCATACCTCCTGCTCCACAGTCCTTCCCCAGCACTCTGCTACCATGAGACTGTCAGCATTCCACCTGCTCCACTCCTCCAGGGAAAGGCTGAGGTACTGCTGAGTAGGAAGAGCCAGCAGTTCTAAGGCAGCCCTACTCCTGGAGTTTACAAGGTGCTGTTTTGTAGCTGAGGGCATCCAGGTGGTGCAGCTGCCTTTATGGCTGGGCAGCTACAGCAGCATGAACAGGAGCAAAAGCCAGGGCCCAGCACCCACCTTTCCTCTGCAGAAATGGCTCCAGATTCTCGTTCAGGCACTCCTCATTAACCAGCACAAATTTGAGGATCGATGCCAGTTCAACCTGTGTTGGAGGAGCCCCAGAGTTAGCAGCTCTGCTGAAGATCACAGGCAGCAACCACAGCAGGCATGGAGCAGTGGGCAGCTCCCTGCCTGCCTGTGCCAGTGCCCACACTTGCTGCCACAAGCTTTTGATAGCCCAAAACCACCAGTGCACACCACAGTGCCCACTCCACACTCTTTCAATGGGACCCAGGAGGGCAAGTCTCAGAGCACTTCTCCCCAAAGGCACTGCTGCTTCCCCCTGCACCCCAGATCCAAAGGAGGAACCCCAAAGGGATCACCTGGGTCTTGTAGTCAAATTCATTCCAGTCCTCAGGGTTCTTGCAGCTCATGGCGGTGTGATAAAGGAGCAGCATGGCCACCTGAGCAAGGCAGGAAAAGCATCACTGACCCCAGGCCAGTCATAAGCACATCAGTGCTGGCTGGGACTAAAACATGCCACGCAGTTACCTTAGCCAGCGCCAGCTCCTCTCCATCCAGGAGTTTCTGTGCAGAGACCAAGTTCTCTGCAGCCAATTTGTGCCTGCAGTGCTCTACAAAATGAAGCAGAATTCCCACTGGGCATGCTGCCTCTCCTGAGGTGGCACTCATGGCCAGGAGGGCACTGTAATTCATCCCCAAGGAGAAGGGACATGGGGCAGGATGGGCTCCAGAGCTGAGATCCCAGAGCTGACGCCTTGGCCATTAACTCTATCTTATTCCTATAACTCTATTAACTCTATTTTATTCCTATTCTAATAACTCTCGGACTTATTCCTCTCCCTGGAACTCCACCCTAAATCCCAGCCTCCCCACCTTGGCATTTCCCCTCCATCATCGGCACAAATAGAGAGTCCTATCTCTGGAAGGTGGGATACAAGGTGGGATATGGTGTTTTCCCTCAAGGAAAGGCTGAGCAAGAGTGTGAGATACTTCCCATTTTCCCTCCCAGGATTTCTGCTTGGGTAAAGCAGAGAGATTTTCCACTGAGATTTGAACAGTTTGAGTCCAGGTACCCAACTAGGAAAACTGCTCCAAGGCAGCATCACCAGAGCAGCCACTGGCACCCTGCCCTTCACACCCAGGACCTCCTTTGCTCTGAACCCAACCTCCGGCATTTCCCATCAGGAAGCTTTTCCTTCCACAGGCTGCTAAAGGAAAGCTGCTGGCACCTCACAAAGCTGCTGGTGTAGGGGGGGGTCACTTTGTGGATGGGGAAGCTGCAGACAGCAGACCAGACCCCCTCAGGGGTCAGGGGCACCGAGCATGGGCAGTCGCTTTTCCCAGCACCAGCGGAGGGTCTTACTCTGCAGGAAACCAAGGATGAAGGAGATCCTCTCTGGCAGCGGCTGGTCCAGCACAGACTCCCCCTCCTTGCTCCCGTGGCTGGAAGAGTGCAGGATTTGCATTAATTCTTTCTGGAGGGATTAGACCAACACTGAGTTTTGTGCAATAGGGTTTGATGAGCCTGGGGCTGGCTCAGGGGCACTGCTCTGCCTTCCACCCCTGCACCAGGGCTAGCAGAGCCAGGGCCAGCTATGCCGTGCATGTGAGCAGAATCCCCTGGAATCTCCCTGCCAAGAAAGCAGCTGGAGCTGGGCAGCTAACACCCTCCCGGCACTGCTTCCTCCTCCACCTGCCAGCCCCAGCATCCAGCAAAGCAAAGGGAGCTTGTGGTGGCCCCACCAGCCAGGAGGCACCACAGGGACCAGTCCATGCATGGAGCCTCAGGCTTTTCTTGCTGGATTTTGGGCAGGCTGAAGCTTCCTCTTGCACTTATTTGCAACTACACTCTTCCTGAGTAGCTGTCAGTTCACCGAATATCCCGAGTTGGAAGGGACCCACAAAGGTCATTGAATCCAACTGCAGCTCACAAACATGCCCAAAACCCACACCAATCATGCCTGACCAGCACTGCTTCAGTACTGTCACTTATTCCCAAGGTGCCTAGGAACTAGAAACCTGGCCTGGGATGGGGACTGCCATGAGGATTTGCTCCTCCTCACAGACTTCCCCTAGTGCCACCGGGAGCTCCTCAGCTCAGCCAGCTGCTGTGGTGACTGCCTTGCTGCCACCCCACTTTATCAAGCAATGGCCAGGCCTCTTTAGAGAGCACACACCACCGGGATCCCTACTAATCCGAGCTGGAGCACAGACCCAAGAGATTAACTAGGTCTGACTAAATATATCTGCGATGCAGGCAGGTCCTTCCTCCCCACCCACTGCAGGCAGATCCCTGCTCCAAGCAGGCTCTCCTTACCCCGTGCAGGAGGTAATTATAGCAAACAGGCTCCCAGTGAGCCTCCCACCGGAAGGGTTTGAAAGCAATGCATGGCAGCCTCACACCCTCTCAATTTGTTTTGCCAGCTCCTTAACCACCAGGCTTCATCTCACCTCTGATGCCCATTATGCCCTGTAGGTTTTAGTTGCCCCTTGCTCCCAGGCAACAAACACAATTCCTGAAGGAGGCATTCCTCCCACCCATGCCCAGCCACCTCTGATCCCAGGACAGAACAAAAAAGCTCCATCCTGACCACACTATTCTCAGCAGCATCCTGACATCCCAGGCAACAGAAGCACTTCATGAGGGAGAAACTGTCATTCTTTACACTGCTTTACAGATACAAGGCTTCCTCAGGATCCCAAGGCTGCCACTCAGGAAAACTTGCTGGGTTCCCTCACCAGAGCAGCATCAACGGAAATGAATAATCTCCTGTGCAGCTGCAGGAATCCCTGTGCTACTGGCAGCAGCACTCAGGTCTTTTCTTCAATGCCAAGAGCAAACCCAGATGTTAGTACCAGATGTAGTAACAAGTTTCAAATGACAGGAACTCCGACCAAAACACTCCCTGGGCAGCTCTGCGGGACCCAACAGCTCTGCCCAGGGCTCTACAGGCAGGCCCTAGCTGTGCAGTGGCAGGTCACAGCATCTTCAGGAGGAATATACCAGAGCAGGAATAAATACCCCAAGACTCCACTCCCACCCTACCCAAGCAGAGAGACCCTTAGCTCCTGGGGCCAAGGCCATGACTCCAGGAGGCAGCCCAGACCCAGCTGGGTTGTTTGAAATGTGCACACAGCTCCCCATACTCACATTTTGTGGATAATTCTGATGAAGACACTACAGTCTTGGAGCTGAGATAGATCCTTGAGGGGATCAGGACAAACCTTTGTGCTGTTCACCTAGAAATGGTGTGGGACAGTCAGAAGGCAGATCCCAAGACAACACCGCGCTGTGCCACCCACCACCTCCAGTCCTGGCAGGGGATAGCAAGATTGGTCTGGGTGTGAGAGTAAATCCACCCCTTCCAGCCACCCCTGCCCAGGGGACAGATGAACATGATCCCCAGAGCTCCACATCTGGGACCTTGGCATAGGACCCATTTATCACGCTGCTGGAACTCCTCTGCTACGGAGGGGCTGAGAGAGCTGGGGGTGTTCAGCCTGGAGACAGGAAGGCTCAAGGGAGACCTTAGAGTCCCTACCAGTGCCTAAAAGGGCTCCAGGAGAGTGGGAGAGGGACTTTGGACAAAGACCTGGAATGACAGGACAAGAGGAATGGCTTCTCACTGACAGAGGACAGGGTTAGATGGCATATTTGGAAGAAATTCTTCTTTGTGGGGGTGGTGAGGCCCTGGCACAGGTTGCCCAGAGAAGATGTGGCTGCCCCATCCCTGGAAATGTTCGAGGCCAGGTTGGACATGGCTTGGAGCAACCTAGACTAGTGAAAGGTATCCCTGCCCACGGCAGGGGATTCCAGCTGAATGAGCTTAAAAGCCCCTTCCAACACAAACCATCCTATGATTCTTTACTTGGACACAGCAGTGTTTTGTGACACAGATCCAACAACCCCTTTATAGGACAGATGCTGCCTGCTTCAGGCTCAGGTCCATCTCCCAGGCAGTTTCCATGACCAGACCAAGCCATTCCAGCATTTCTGGTTACTCAACAGGAAGGGTGAGCAAGGCTTCTCCTGCAAACACCCAGCTGCCCAGGAACAGTAGGAACTGGGCTACCCTAGGACCTGCCCCAGCCACAATCCCTCCTGTGACCAGCCCCAGCATCATGCCCTGATGTTGCCAGTGCTGGCAGCAGCACATCCCACCTATGCAGTGAGCTCCAGCAGAGGAGGGAGGACTTACCCAAGCAAGGAGAGCAGAAACTGCTCCGCCGTGAAGAGACATCGTGGCCAGCCTGCCAGGTCACTGCCCAAACCTAAAGACACCAACAAAGGTGGGGGGGGTGGTGACAAAAAAAGGTAAAGTATAGTAATTATGTTATTAAATGACTTGCACCCAGCACCAGGCATTTGTGCCCACCAAGGGAGGACATGCCTCTGCATCTGGCCAGCTGTGCAGGAGCAGCCAGCATCCTCCTTCTTCCCCACAGGCACAGAGTGGGGAGCAATGCTGAGCAGCAGCCACATCCACTCCCACAGATTAGGATCTGACAAGGGGTCAATGGAAAACTGCTGCTCATGCTCCTCATCCTCCTGACATGCCTCCTTCCCTCCCTCTCGCCTCCAAATGTCACTAACATTTCTTGCCCAGCAAGGCAGTGGCCAAGCCACTGAAGCACTGCCAGCTCCCCTTCCCACTGCTGCTGGTAAAAGAACCACCTGCTGGGGGCACAGGGAGCTCGCTGGGCATTGCTGCACTGGGTGGGAGCAGGGATGAGCTGCCCTGACAAGATCTGGGATCACTGCCAGGTCCCCTTCACAGCAACCTTTGCCTCCACTCTGGCTGTCCTCAGTGCCACCCTGGTAGTCTTCCAGGGGAGGGAACTGGTGGGAGCCAAAAAGTCACCCAGATGAGGAGGGGGCCCCTCACCCTGTATTGCAGCTGGATACCCCCACCATGATGGGCCAGGAGCCTGGTCGGGATCGGCAGCTGCACAGCACAACCAAACAGTCATGGTGGCTTTGGGGACTACAGAGCTCCCACTGCTGTCAGTCCAGCTGGGAAGCATAGGATCCTCAGAAGGACAGGTCCTCCCTCCAATTTAGTAAAACCCAGCTCTTTGTCCCATGGCTGAGACACTCAACACCTACTGTCCCTCCACCTGGTGGCACAGCCAGGACGTCTCCCTGAAAATCCACCCAAAGCACCGGGCAAAGCACTCGTGCAGCACTGGATGCAGATCCTTGGAGAAAACCATGTTCCACCAGCATCGAGCTGGAACCAGTCTGCAGACACACTGGTCCCTGGCGTGAGATCTGGACGGACAGGGCTACCCGCTCCTGCCGCGGTCACAGCCTGGCTTGTCACTGGTGACACTGGCCACCCTGAACATCTGAGACAACGCCATGACCCTCCGTGACGACCCATTCGTGATGGCAGGCGGGAAGTAGTTGGGGAGCCCGCCAGCGGCCGCGAGCGTCTTCCAGCCGCATTCCCGAGGAGACCAGCTGCAGGGGGGCGGTGGGGACCGGGAGACGAGACCCGGAGGTGGCGGCGGCCGCGGCGGCATTGTCCTTCCCCGCTTTCCCCTGCGCCGCTCCGGTCACAACACGGCGTTACGCAAGCCCGCGCTCCGGAGCTCCCTACGTGCCAACGTGCCAGGAGACGCGCCCGCGGGCCCCGAGCTGTTCCAGGCCAGGGGTCCGGCTGCGAGAAGCACGCAGGCGGCGGTGACCGACCCACGGCAGCCCCCGCGCACAGACGGGCCCGCAACTGGCACGGGGCGGGGGGAGAGAGCAGCCGCCGACCCGAGCGCCCGGATGTTGGCGAGCCCGACGCGGCCACCCGCGACCCCGGGGACCCGCACTTCGGGGGCTCGCGAGGCGCCGGGCCGGAAGCCCTACTCTGCGGTGGGGCGGCGGAGCTGGGCGAGCTGAGCTTCGCCTCCTCCGCCTTCCTCCCCCTCCTCCGCGCCAGCCCCGTGGAAAACAAAACACGGAAGAGGCAGAAAGTCTTTGTTGGGGCCTTACCGGGGCCGTGCGGCCGTCGTCGGCGCGCTGGGGTTAATCTGCCATGAGCGCTGGCAACCCGGGGAGGACCGGGGAGCCAGCGGCCACGCACAAAAGAAAAGTTGTTGAGCTTCTCTTCGACGGGGCTGGCAGACGGCGGTTCCACTTCCTGGCCCTGGGCCACCCCACGTCACCGCGCCGGGGCCGCGCTCGTTAAAGGCGCACGGCACAGAAACCTCCGGCATCGCGCCATGGGGAAGGGAAATCGTCCGACCCTGGCCATGGACGCGCTCACTGCCGTCACCTACCCAGGCCCCGGGTGACGGAGAGCTGGTGGGGCCGGCACAGACCCGCTCCCGGCCCCAGCGCAACTCAGGAGAAACCGGGGCCTCGGCAGAGAATGACCCCCGATGCTACGTCTCCCTCTAATCTGACTTGAGTCACATTCCAGCTGACCCCTGAAAAATTCCCCCCGATACACACACATCCCGCGGGCACGGATTCGACGGGAACCGGACCCTACGGGTCGCCAGCTGGACCTGGCAGGAGTCGGGCGAGGAGGGGACGCTCACCCCTCGCTGCTGTTCCGGAGACCCTCGGAAGTCATCTCCGCAGCGTCTGGGCTGCCTGAAGAGGCTCGGGGCCGGCGGATGGGGCTGCCCCGAGTACGGCACAGGAAGAGCAAAAGGAGAAGATTCCTTCAAACCGGCGCTGGGGGCAGCAGAGGAACCCGCGAGGAACGCGGCCGCTAAATGCCGCTGGCGAAGGCTCCGAGAAACGAAGGAACACATGCCCGAGCCCCAGCGCTCCGGCCGGGACCCCCCGTCCTTAGGGAGGGGGGCGCCACTGAGCTCGGCCGCAGACGGAGGCTGTGCCACAGGCGTGCCCCGCCGGCCAGAGGGTCTGCGGCCCCGAGACCCCGCCGAGGGAACCGCCGGGGCCCACCCTCCTGCCCGCCAGTGAGCTCAGCTTTCCTCGTACCGTGACCGTGGCTGAGAATCGTGTCCGTTTTCGGTGTCTTCGGCGTCGCCGAGGCTGCAGTCGTCAGGTGGTCGTGTACAAGACGCGAATGGCCAGGGTCTGGGCCGCTCTTATTCGAACGGCAGCGCCCGCCCCCGCTGCTGCCCATTGGGCGCCGCCGGGCCGGGGGGAATCACGAGGGCGGGCGGACCGCGAATCCCGGGGTCCGGGGCACACGTGGGACTGTAGGGGGAGCGCTCTGCCGGTCACCGGGACACACGCGGGGGTCCGGGACACACGTGGGACTGTAGGGGGAGCGCTCTGCCGGTCACCGGGACACACGCAGGGCCATGGGCTCCTGGGGGAAACATGCAAGAATCCAAGCGAGAAAAGCCCTAGTGTGAAGGGGTTATCGGGCTGCCTGGGGCCAAAGGGGACATAGACGGGCCTCCCGTGAAGGTGATCCAAGCCGGTGGGACCAGGGCAGTGCATAGGAGTGTGAGTCTCAGGACCCCTGTCAGAGGTGAGGACACATGAGGGGTCCTGGAGTGCTCGTGGAGCAGGTTGTGTGGGACCACATGCAGGGCAAGGGGAAGCCCACAGTGAGTCAGGGGACATGTGGGGGACTCTAGGGTGTGCCAATGCAGACACCCCACTCTGCCCTGCAATGCCAGCTGGGCAGGGGTCCTCACCAGCCCTGACCTACTACTACTAGTGGGACCTCATCTCACTTGGGGGGTCGTGGGCTTGTCCCCACAACCCTATTTCATCCTGTAGAGGCCCAGGGAAGTTTAGTTTAGCATCCCCCCACCACCACCCAGGCCCCACCAAGACCTGATAAATGCTTGTTAGGCCTTGGCCTTCACAAACAGCACCTGGGCTAAGCCCCTCTTGAGCTTATCATATATAATCTGTTCCAAGGAACTAACGGATATTTAAGGACCATCTGTTTTTTAATGAACAGACTTGGAAACTTATTTTTCTTGCCTGAGTAACAACCCAAGTGGAACAGTAGTTATGTTATTGAACCTTCAACCAACTCAAATTGTGGTCAGGATGGAAAATTACTATGACTAAAGCCAACTCGCTTGCTACCTTCTAGACAGCAATCCAAAGTGAGACCCTTCAAGCTCTCAATTTTAAGGGGGTAATGCATACTGAAGCCCAATCTCTAATGACCCTACAAATCACAGTCCAAAGTAAGTCTCACAGAGCATTCTATTCCCAGAAGGTAAGGGAGCTAATGTGTATGTCTCAGATAATTGGATGGCTGTAGAGCCAACCAAGGACTATTGGTAATAAACAAGGATTGTTGATATTAACACACCATGATAAAGAACAAGATGTGGCTGAAGAAGGGGGCAAGGTGAGATAGGGGTAGCACTGGAAAAACATCCTTCTTGTAGTTCCTGCTGATAAGCACAAGACAATACAGCATAAGCACAGGAATGAATGGCAAGAAGTGGGCATGGATTATAGGGTGAGATTAAGACCACCGAAGACCCCCAAAGCCCTCCATTTCCAGGAAAACCTGAAAGAACAGACTGCGCATGATAACTAATTTGCATAGAAAATGAGAAATCCATCTTAAGGATGGTGAATGTAATCCATAAAAAAAATTTCCATGCCAAGTATGTAATTTACTAATAAAACGTTCTGATTATTTGCAAACCCTCTGCAAATTGACGTTCCTTTCAACCACAAGCATTTATGAATCTTAGGTGTTTCCTTCCCCTTAAGCGTGGGTCATCATACATTCCCTGTCCCCCTGTCCTCTTGGCCCCATGGGACATGATGGAAGAGGTGACAAGGGACAGACAGATGTATGTAACCCTCCCCACCATGGCATGGTTCCCCCATCACGTCCATGCTGTGTCCGACGGAGAACAGTGGAGACAGGCACTGGATGAATGTGGCTTTATCTACTGTGGCAAAAAATAATAGTAATTTAAAAAAAAACCAATCCACAACCAAAATAAAGGTCTAAACATGTAAAAATGAGAAGGGATGGTGTTGGAGCCACCAGGTCCCACGCAGAGCATCACATCTGCCTGGCTCCAGCCCACCCATCCTGGTGACCCGGCACACAGTGCTGACCCACACCAGGGCCCCCTTGCACCAGCTGTTCCCTTTGTGCTCATCCCTGTGCAAGGCAGCATCCAGCTGACACAGCCTCCTCCCCACACACACACCCACCCACCCACAAGGAGGAGAAAGCCTCAAGCAATGCAGGTGGGCTTGACGTGCCAATGATGGGCACCTTGGCATTTAGTAGGAAACAGGATATCTGTCCAAGTTCTGTGGCAGCACCATGGGGAGGGAAGAGATATAAAGAGAAAAAAATGGGGAAAAAACAAAAAACAACCCAAAGCGGTGAAGCAGTGGTGGTGCAGGCAGGCTCAGGGGATGCCAAACTGTACAACCAGTTCTTCTTTGGCGTCGACACGGATCTGTGAGAGCGCACTGAAGGCATAGGCAGCTATCCGGGACACCTGCGGGCACGAGGACATGGCCATGTCACTGGTGGCTCCTGCAGCTCCCGGTTATCCCAAAGAAACTGCCGCAGGCAGTTAGCCTCCAGCCCTAACAAGTTCCTAAGCCTGTCCTGGGCTTTTCCCCCAGCTCTAACAAGGCCTTAAACCTGCCCTAGGCTTTGTCCTCAGCTCTAACAAGTCCTGCCAGGGCTCTGGGCAAGCCAGTAGGGCACCACTGCTCCTCTGGGATAAGGATGTGTCTCTGGGGAGCATTGTAGGGACCCAGGGCTTACCCCATCCCTGCTCACCTGCTGCAGGTCTGCGAAGGGGACAAGGTCGCTGGCAAGCACTTGGTGCGGTTGGTTAGTCAGAGACGGAAGCAACGGGAGCTTCTTCCAGTGCGTCAGGTTGTTGCTGAGCATGGCCAGGCGTGTGCTGTGAGGGGAGAGCAGCAACCATCAGTGCCATGCCAAGACATGGGGACACCCAGAGGATGGGTGCTGCACCCCCAGGCACCCGGCACCCCCAAGGGGAGAAAGGGAGAGCAGTGGTGCTGCACTGCCAGCATCCAGCCCTCTCCACCCCCTGCAGCAGGAGGATGAGGGAGCTTCCAGCTCTCCAACACAGGCACCTTTCAAGCAGAAGCAGTCACATCCAGCCCCCCACCATCTGCCCCAAGGGCTGGGTGAACACAGGAACCCTTTGTCCTGGGCTCTGCCGCCTGCACTGCCATGGGTCTTCCCAAGCAGACTGTACCCTGTTCTTCAAGATGCGTCAGCCCTGCTATATGCCAAAGCCAGGCCAAAACCCGTGGGACCTGCCCATGGACACACAGGGCTGTGAAGGGACTGTGGGCACCCCAGGGGAGAAGCACAGATCCCACCTGTACTGCCTGGCTCTGTCCATGTACTCGTGTTGCTCCATGCCCTGGGAATCCGCTGCAGACACATCGATGATGTTGCTGCGGAGACACAAGACAGTGGCTCCCACTGGAGGCTCATTGCTCCCCCTGAGTTCCCTCCCCATCCCAGAGAATCCTTCGACCAGGGCAGACAAAATCCAGCACCCGCCAGCACCACAAAACAAACATCTCAAAGCCAAACTCGCCCAATGAATGCTGCCAGCTGGACACAAGTGTGCCAGGCTGGAGTGGCTGTTCGCCAGAAGGGAAATGCCAGGGACTGTTTGCCCACAGCTGCCCTGGGGCAGAGGCAGGCAGAGGCTGCAGGAAGCTGGGGGCTGGTGTGGGCTCTGAGGACCTTGGCATGCAGCCACCTGAGGAAAAAAGCAATGACTGGGAGGACAATGCACTTGCCAGATGTCCTGAGAGCCCTGGTACTGGGCCCTCGGCTCACAGAAGAACTGGGCTCTTGCCCAGGGCCCTGCTGCAGGCCCATTGTGTGCACCCAACAGCAAAGTAGCACTCAGAGGTGCTGTGGCCCTGCATGTTGGATACATACCAGTGGCCAGCAGTTCCCCAATGCCAGGCAAGGGAGCAGAGAGGCCTACAAGCATCCCAAAGCCCTCCCAGTCAGGCTGGACTGATGCCTTAGGATTTATCCTGTACTGTTAGTGTAACTCTGAAGTGTTCTGTAGCTTACTAAATGTTGTTTTCTGTGCTTAGACATAACAAAACCTCTAACTTGCCCTTCAAGGACACCTAGAAACAAGAACTGTAAACCATCATCTTGGGAAGAGGGGGGCAGGCTTGGGGGAAAATCACATCGTTGGCTGGGTTCTGATTGGTGAATTTATGCTGTTACAAAAGTGTGAAGAACTTGTGACCTGTCGTCCATTTTGGGATCCACTAAGGCAGAACTTCTGGAACCCGAGGTCCCTTTCAGGTGCACCTGAAGGCCTTTTAAATAAATACCACCTTTTTCCTTTATTCCTGTCTGGTCTCTGTTTCCAGGTAGCCTTTTAAGGCATCAGGACACAGCCCTCTCCCCACATTGCCCCTATGTATTTGAGGAAAATCCTGCTTGGAACGGGATACAGTGCTGCTGCCCCCGCAGCCACCCTCTCCACATCCCCATGGACTCACTTTCTTATCCAAACCCTGCCCCTGTTTCCAGCCCAGCAGCTGAGGGGTCACCTCACATCTGGGGTCTTGTCTCTGTGTCCCCAGAGGGCTCAAAGCTGAGGGAAGAGGCTGTCTGAGGGCAGAGGGACATGGGGGGCTCTGCCACAGCTCCCACCTTCCCCTCAGCACATATGGCTGATCACTGGGGCCCACAGCCAGGCCGCCCCCCAGCTGTGTGCCACATTCAGAGTCACCGTTGGTCCCCGAGGTGTGCTCCCACTCTCATGGCCTGAGGCTTACATGGCTGTTTTGGCAAGGATGGAGGACAGCATGGCCTGCTCATCGGTGCGTGCTGACGGGAGGTTGTGGTAGCTCTGCTCCGCTCCATTCAGTACCTTGTTGGGTGGGCTGGCTGCTGGCTCCAGCAGCCGCTTTGTCTCTTCCTCCTAAGCAAAAGGCAAGAGGAAAATCAGCCCTGGCTTCCCACACCAGCACTATTAACCCCAAGGGATGAGGTGAGTCTCACCCTCCACCTGTTTCCCCACTCACTCCAAGAAGTGTGGAGCTGCAGCTCAGCCCTTAATCCTCTGGCTTGTCTGAATAGTGCTGCGGGGCCTGTGAGAAGAGCCCAATAGGGAGATCATGGGCACAAACACCCAAGAGAACAGGATCACAGAATCAGTAAAACTGAAAAGGCCTTCTGAGCTCAACCATTCTCCCAGAACTGCTGAACCCACCACCAAACCAGGTCCCCAAGTGCCACTTCTATACGACTTTTAAATCCCTTCAGGGATGGGGAAGACTGGTCTGGGCATCCTGTGCCTGGGCTGTACGACACTTTCAGGGAAATTTTCCCAAATATCTGATCTAAACCTTCCATGGCACGACCTGAGGCCCTTTCCTTGTGTCCTGTTGCTTGTTCCCTGGGAGCAGAGCCAGACCCCTACCTGGCTCCGCCCTCCTGTCAGGGAGTTGTGGAGAGTGAGAAGGTCATCCCTGAGCCTCCTTTTCTCCAGGCTGAGACCCCCCAGCTCCCTCAGCCATTCCTTGTACTCCAGCCCCTTCTCCAGCTCCATTCCCTTCTCTGGACATGCTCAAGCCCTTCCATGTCTGTCTCATCCTGAGAGGACACTCAGCCTGTGACCCATGGGAGTGCAACCACTCCTCTACACCTGCCGCCGGTGCCATCTCCAGCTCTTCCCCATCCAGAATCTTCCTCTCCCTCCTGCTGGGAAATGCTGCTGCGATACTCTAGCCCAGGCCTTTCTACCTCCTTTCTCACAACACAAGTGGGAGCCAGCTGGGCTACCGTGGGACGGGCTGTCACAGCCGAGTTCTCACCACACCCGTGGATTAACTTTCGCGGGACAGGTGACAGCCCCAATTCCGGCCCGGACCCTGAGCTGCGCGGCAGTCAGGCTGTCCCAAGAAGTAAAAACTGGCGCTGCTCCCACCGGTGCCGTTTGAGGCCTTGGATTTACACCTGCAGCGGGACGGGGAAAGGGTCTGGCACGACCCCGAGCCCCCGCCCCCACGCAGCACCAGGGGGACACACGAAGAGGTGCGAGACACGCGAGGAACGAGTGATACAAAGGTGGTGACAAGCGGGAGCGGAGCTCAGAGGCTGCCCCGGGAGCGTAGAAGGGCCGGGCCCCGCCGGGGACGCGCGCCGCCTGCCCCCCCGCGACCGGACAGCCCCGGGGGAGCCGGGAGTGGAGCCGAGCGTCCCTC
>VZTN01021091.1:28699-49105 GCA_013400515.1 Erpornis zantholeuca
CACCGGCGAGGTACCGCCGGAGCTTTGGGGGGTGTCCCGGGATAAACGCGGCTGGGGTGCGGGGGGAGATGCGGGCGTAGGAGTAGAGTTTCAGGGGGACACCGGCGGGGCCTCGGGGGGTGGTCCTATGAGAGCAGGGCGTCGGGAGGGGAGCCGGGGGTGGGTCTTGGGCGAGCAGCGGGGAGGATTTGGGGAAGCACCAGCGAGTTACCAGTGGGAACACTGGGGCGTCATGGTGGGGGGAGTCACTGCAGGGATTCAAGGAAGCACTGGGGTACTCAGGGCGGTTGTCCAGGGAAGCATTGGCAGGGGGCCGGGAAGAACAGTGGTAGAGGAACCGAGTGCGAGAGGGGGGGCTCCAAGGGAGCACTGTCAGGAGAAGCAGTGGGGATCACTGGAAGGGATCCAGGGGAGCACGCAGGGAGCATTGGGGGGGATACCAACACCAGGCAGAGGCAGGGACCCACCCGGGACAACACAACATTCATGGGAGTTACAAGTACTGTGGGGATTGTTAGGAATTTGGGGAACTAGGTTGCCAGGAATTTGGGCACAGGGAGACTGGGAGAGCTCTGGTTAGTGGGTGCTGGGGCGGCACAGACACGAGGAGACCTGGGGGTTCAGAGATACCCTAGTACTTCTGGGACACAGGGCACCAGGGGAATGGCACCCGCTCTAGCCTGGGTGTCCCAGGAGACCAGACACCAACAGATGGGGGGTGCTGGAGGGGCTGGGGATCTCTGGGCACTGGGGGGAGATTGGGCTGGCTCTGGGGGGGCTGTGACACCCACCCTTGCTACTATGGGGGTCTTTGAGATAGGGAGCCTGACCTGTACTCCACACTTTTGAGATCCCCAAGCCTACTTATGGCACGGGGGAGTCCCAGCTCCTGCCCTCATGTCTGGGGATCCCCAGCCTGGGGAGGGGGGACGGCTTTGTGCCCTTGGGTTGTGCCATGGGACTCCATGGCTTCCAGCTTGTGCCAGGTCACGTGTGAGTGTTGACAGCCCTGGGGGTCCTGAAGCGCTTTTGCCCAGTGGTGCACCCCAACACCCCACATACCTGGGGCCTCTAGCACCTTGGTGTGCTGGTGATGTTCCCTCTGCTAGGGTGCTCCTGGGGAGCTCCCAGGGCATACCACTGGTTTTGCTCAAGGCTGGCTACCTGTGCCAGCACCTGGACCTTGATGTGGTTGTGGAATGGTTGTGAGGGCACCTCAACTCAAAGATTTTCTGTGCCCTGAGAGCCTGTGGGAGAACTGTGAGCCGGCCTGCCCTGGCCTGGGGTTGCTGTGTGCTGGTGCCATGTGCAGGTGCTAGGCATGCAGCCTCCATGGTTGTCCATGTCCTGTGGACAGTGGCAGATGCAGTTTCCTAGCCATTTGGGCACAGTGTGGCTCTGGGCACCAGCTCCCCATCACAAAGCTGGGCTGGCGAGCAGCACTGGGCACAGCACTGGGAGAGCACGTGATTCCAGCATCCGATGGTGCCATGAGGCTGGGGGGCATTGTGGCACCAGTGTGGGTGACAGGGCGCTGCAGACAGCATGGTGGTGCAGGTGCCTGGGTAAGGGGTGTCTGTCACTGATGTTTCTCACTGCCTGGCAAGGAGGCCATGGGTGCCACATGGCTGGGCTGTGGGATGGGACCGTGCAGCATGGCAAAGCCCATCATGCGGATGTCGAGATGGGAGGATGCACTCCAACAAGGACTATTGGGAGTCCCTGGTAGTGTGATTTTACCAGGCACCCCCACTGCCAGTGAGTGGGTGGACAGGGCTGTGGGGCCATTGGCCCTGGCTACTGTTAGAGCCCTAAAAATAGCTGCAGGGTGAGGAGGAGGAAAAGGAACTGGAGCGGGATCCCGGCAACTTCCTTCAATCCTCCCACCGGTGCACCATCGCCTCACCGGGCTGGATGTGGCACACTAGGACATCTTGCTGTGCCCTTGCCATGGCACACTGGGGTGTCTCACTGTGGCACAGCGGGGTGTTGCACTTGTGGCCTCATTGTGGCATGTTGGGACATCACTGGAACCTACAGTGCTGGCGTATGGCGGTGGCACCCCAAGGCATGCTGGTGTTGCTGGTGGGCGAGCAGTGCCAGTGGGGACAGTCTTGGTGTAGTGTCCCACAGGAGCACGAGTTCTTGGAGCCTCCATACCAGCTCACTGCCAGTTCATGGTGACACCAGTGCTGGGGTGGTGCCAGTGGGCACACGGTGCTCCCTTGACTACGGTGTCCACATCTCGCTCTTGGTGGAGTAGGGTGGTAGGTGCTCCTCTGTGCACCACGGGGCAGTGGGGACATGGGGGTGCCTGCTGTGCTGTGGCAGGTGATGGCTGTGCATCAGAGCCGACAGGGGAGTCCCGTTGCTCCTGCTTAAAGGCTCTTTGTGTCCCAGCCCAGTGCTCTCTGGCCCCCCCTGTCATTGCTCACCAAAATAGCAGCCACCAACGGTGCGGGACTGGGCAGCCGCAGTCCCCCTCCACCATACCACCCTCTGTGCTGGGTGTCCCTCCAGCTCCCTGTTGGTTATCCATAGAGAACCCCTTGTCCTCCCCCACAGCTGAGGTTCCTTCTTGGGGTCCTGCTCCTTGCCCCTCCAATTTGGAGTTCCACATACTGGTGCTGTGTTGGGGTTCCTCTTGCACCCCCATCACACCCCACTGGTGTTCCTGCTATGGAACATTAGGACTTCCCACAGAGACCCCTTATGCTACCTTCATTTGGGGGTGTCTTTTTGTGTCCCCCATCCTACTAGCTGGGATTCTCCCACAGACTCCTTTGAGCTGGGACCCCCTTATCCCCTCACCTACTCTAGCAGGGTTTTCCATACAGCCCCCCCTTAGTGGATTCCCATTCAGCACCCCCTTACCACTTGGAGGATTCCCTGTGCTTCCACCCCTCCAATGACCCATGACTGGGCATTGGGGCACCTGAAAAGACCCCAGCAATGCTGAGGTGGGTTGTACTTGCAGAGGAGAGAGGAGAAATGGGGTACCTTGCACTGCAAGGAGCATGGTGGCACCAGGAGACCTGGTGCTGTGAGGTGGTGGCAGGGTAACCAGAACTGTGGGGTGACACCAGAGGACCTGGTACTGTGGGGTAGGACATAGGGACACGGCACCCCATGCAGGATCCCAGCACAGTGTGGGGGGGATGGATGCTGCCTTGTCGCAGTCCTCCAGCCATTTGTCGAGGTACCACTGGGGTAGAGGGCACAGCAGCTGAATGAACCAGTGGCCCTGGTGTGGTGACAGCTGCCTCAATGCTCATGGTGACCTCTGTGGCCAGAGGTCAGCCAAGGAACCACCATTCCTGCTGACAGAACTGGAGTGGGGAGGTCTGGCAGTGCCGATGCTCCCTTGTCTCCTGGAGTCCCTGAGATGGGGATGGGTCCCAATCCTGCTTCTTCCTGCCCCTGATGTTGTCACCCCATCTCTTAACACTGCCCGTCACCCCTGCCCCAGGATCACGTCCCTGGTTCCTGTCAGCTTCCACTGGAAAATAAATTGTTTCCTGGTGTCCTGGCTGCCAGGTCCTGCCTGCTCCTGCCTGCGTGTCACGTTCCACTGTGGGGAACTGCAGAGAGTTGTTTTAAAAATGGATGGTTGGGAAAGAAATTAAGCCAAACAAGGAAAACGTATCTGAAAAACCGTTTATTGGTAACAAAAAGGAGAAGGAAAAGGAGTTGCCCAAACGAAAGAGGGCTGGAAGAGACAGAAAAGAAGAAAGGAAAATTGAAAAGGACTGGGAGAGAGGAGAGAAAGAGAAGACAGAGAGGGAAAGAGGGCGTTATCCCCAGCGAGTCAGGGCGGTGCTGTTGGCATCTGGGCAACGGGAGGTGTGCACGCTGCCTGTCTGTGCATGGGCTGGATCTTAGCGAGCCTGGGTGGCACCTGGAGGGGCGAGGCTCTTGCAGCGACGGCACTGGACACGCAGTGAGTGGGCGCTTGGACGGGAGGACCAGGATCCCGGACAGGGTCGCGGTGACCGGCTGGATCAGGGCGGCAGGGAGAGCACTGATCGGCGCGGCAGGATTGGAAGCAGGCACCCCGGCAAGGACGCAGGGCAAAGTGGCAAGGTGGCGGTCAGGGGCACAGGGAGGTAGGACAGGTGCGAGGGCGAGCCAGAAGGCAGGCTGGGGCCAGGGCAAACGACGGGGCAAACTGCAGCAGCAAGCAATAGCAAACCCCAGGCAGCCCTGACGCAGTTGGTTTTTATACTCTTCGGCCCCCCCGTCCCGGAGTCCGCCCCCTGGCAGGGAACCATTGGTTCGGTCCAACCTTTCTGTGCCGTCCATTGGTGGAGATCTTCTCGCGACACGATTGGAGAAGCCCTTCCACAGTGGCTCCTGCTGCCTGCCTCATGGGAGGTGTTGCCAGGCGAAGTCCTCCCAGAGACAAGGCTTCTTCCAGTTGCCTCCTGCGGGTGGCACATGTGCACCCCTCCTCCACGTGCCTCTGACAACCATCGTTGAGGCATAACTAAAACTGAATTGGCTCCTTACACTGCACCTGCCAGCTCATGCCTGTGCTGTGGGTTGGGGACAGTGCCTCTGGCACAGATGGGCAGTGTGGCCGGGTCAGTGATTTTGGGGTCAAAGCATCAAGGGAGTCATTCTGGGACTCCCAGCACCTATCCAGGACTCTCAGCACCCCTCCTGCAAGCATTTTCCCATGGGTTTTCCGTGGATTTCCCTCTTAGTTCCTTGCATGCCATGGGGAATAGTGGTATTGGAGCTCCTCACTGTGGGTGCTGGTGAAGTAGGGGTCTGGCTGGACAAGTACTGGGCATGCCTTCAGGGCTGGCGGGGGCCATGCAGGCAGGTGGGGGCATGCCACCCAACCCCGAGCATCCTGATGCCTTCCCTGCTGCCACAGGTTCCAGAAACACGTCCACACCTACCGCATCCTACCGGACGAGGAGGATTTCCTGGCCGTGCAGGTGGGCAGCGCGGGCATGGGACACCCTGTGGTTCACGGGCAGTGGGGGTCTCCAGCTCAGCAGTGCTCAGTGTTGATCTCATGCCGTGAGTTTGCCTGTCTCTCTGACTGTGCTGGGTGGCTGTGCTGGGCTCAGCCCTGGCCCAGTGCCACGTGTGTGCCCGGCTGTGCCGGATGCCTTGGCTGTGCCCATCTTGGACGGCTGTGGCACTGGGTATTTTTAGACCAACAGAGCCCTCTTTGTGCTGGCCAGGCGGGCAGGAAAAGCTGCCCCTGAGAGGGAGGAGGCTGAAGGGTGGCTGCTGCCTGCACCCTGCGAGCTCACCTACCAGCCCTGCAGGCCTCATTGCACTGGGCCTTGCTCCCCACCGTGGGGCTGTGGGGTCAGCCCCCTATCCTGTATGGGGGTGCATGCATGGAGGGGTTCCTGCATGGTAGCGTCTCTGCGGGGGAGGATCCCTGCATGGGAGTCTGTGCATGAGGGGGTGTCTGTGTGGAGTCCTTTCATGGGAACATCCCTGCATGGTGGCAGCTCTGAATGAGGGGATCCTTACAAGGTGTTATCCCTGCCTGGGAGTCCCTGCATGGTGGCATCCCTGGGTGGTAGGTTCCCTGCTTGGTGATGTCTCCACCTGGGGGATCTGGTGATGCTGGCTGCAGGCGCTGATGGCCCTGGTGTCCCCATGTCCCCGCAGACGTCACAGGGGGTGCAGGTGCGGCGCTTCAAGACGCTCAGCGAGCTGATTGCCCTGTACCTGCAGCCCAACCAGGGGCTGGTCTGCACCCTGCTCTTCCCTGTCGAGAGGGAGAAAGAGAAGGAGCCCGTGGAGGACAGGGACTACTCGGGTATGGCAGGGTGACGTGGGTGGGTGAATAGGGTCCTGAGGCCCCTGGGGTGACCGTGACTGGTCCCCTCATTGTCCCGTTGCAGATGGAGAGGATGAGAAGCCACCACTGCCACCACGCTCCGGCTCCACCAGTTTCTCTGGCAGCTCGGTGGGGCTCAGCCCCACTGGCCTAGGACCATCTGTGCCAGAGGGGCCAGTGGAGAGGTGAGGGTCTGCCTGTCCTCTGTCTGTCCCCTGCTCCTCTCTGCTGGCTCTCACCCCCTGGGTGCTCTCTCTGCAGCACCAATGGGCTCAGCAGCATCTCCCACGAGTACCTGAAGGGCAGCTACACCCTGGACCTGGAAGCGGTGAAGGGAGGGGCCAACAGCCTCCCCCACCTCAACAAGACCCTTGTCACCTCTTGCAAACGGCTGCACAGGTGGGTGCCAGATGCTGGGACAGATGGACGGATGGAGGGACATCTGTGCCACTCACTGAGCTGGCTCCTCTTGTCCTTCCAGTGAGGTGGACAAGGTGCTGGCAGGGCTGGAGATCCTCTCCAAGGTGTTTGACCAGCAGAGCTCCCCCATGGTCTCTAAGATCCTGCAGCAGGTGAGGGGAATATGGGGACACAGCAGTGGCAACCCCCCGCCACGGACTGCACCCACAGATCCCACCATGGCACCATCCATGGGTGGTGGAAAAGCCTGTGGAGAAACACCCACCATTCTGCCCCATCCCAGGGGCCCTGCCACTTGGGGTGAGGGGGGAGGCTTTGGGGTGGGTCTGGGGTTCACATCCCAGTGCTGGGGTGACCTGCTGGGCGTTCCAGACGGCAGGGCAGAGCGGAGAGCAGGAGCTGGAGAGTCTGGTGCTGAAACTCTCTGTGCTGAAAGATTTCCTGTCCTCCATCGAGAAGAAGGTGAGGCTGGTGATGCAGGAGTGGGTGGCCTGATGGGGATGTCCTGAGGGGTCTGGATGAACTGGCAGGACTGTGGGTCTGAGGGCACTGGTGGGACTGGGGCAGCTGACAGGGATTGCTAGGCTGATGGAGCTGTGGGGCTGGGGATAGGCATGTGGGATTGAGGTACCAGTGGGACTGGGGAGGGCCAGTGGAGCTGGCACTGGTAGGGCTGAGGGGGCTGGTGGGGCTTTGTGGATTGGGAGGGTTGATGAGGTTTGGAACATTGGTGGGACTGGAGGGGTTGGTGGAGCTGGGGGTCTGGTGGGCTCTCGGCTGACACTGCTGGGGGCTCTGGCAGGCACTGAAGGCCCTGCAGGAGATGAGCTCAGCCACCCCCGCCACTGCTCCCCAGCCCCTCTCCCGCAAGGCCAAGAGCATCCCAGTGCAGACCTTCGAGGTGAGCCGTACCTTGCCCTGCACAGTGGTGGAGTTTTGAGGGGATTTTAGCATCAACTAAGTGCCTCCAGTATGATGCTGAGGGCACAGACCCCTAGGTGTCTCTGGGGGAGGCCAAATGCTAGTGTCCCCTGTGTCCTCACTTATCCCAGTATCCCCTGGCAGGTGAAGCTGGATATCACCCTGGGGGACCTGACCAAGATTGGGAAGTCACAGAAGTACACGCTGAGCGTGGACGTGGAGGGGGGGAAGCTAGTGGTGCTGAAGAAGCAGAAGGACTCCCAGGAGGACTGGAACACCTTCACCCATGACAAGAGTGAGTGGGGAGGCCCCAGCACCTGTGGGACTGCCTTTATGCTGGGGAGCATCTCTGTGGGGCTCAGTGGTGGGCAGGAAACTTGGTGATTTTCTGATGTCTGGGGTGTCCCCATCCTGAGGGTTCCCCAAATCATGGGCTGGGGCGGGTTGCAGCACCCAGCTGGCACCCAGCACCCTCCCAGCTCTTGCCACTCCTCCCCAGTCCGGCAGCTGATCAAGTCGCAGCGGGTGCAGAACAAACTGGGCATCGTTTTTGAGAAGGAAAAGGATAAAACGCAGCGGAAAGACTTTGTTTTTGTCAGTGCCCGGGTGGGTAATGCTCAACTGGGGGCGGCAGGGACAAGGAGTCCCTTGTGGGGATGGAGTGGGGCTCAATTTAATCCCTGGGCCCTGGTAGGGCTCGGGGACAGGCGCTGGGTACCGGTGCCTGGTGGCTGGGTGATATCCCTGGGGCCATCCCCCATGCCTAGAAGGTGTCAAGTTTGGCTAAGTCAAAGCAGGGGGGCTGGAGAGGGTTGTGGGGAGCCCCTCTTCTCCCCCTCACTGCCCCCTCCTGCAGAAGCGTGAGGCCTTCTGCCAGCTCCTGCAGCTCATGAAGAACAAGCATTCTCACCAGGATGAGCCTGACATGATCTCTGTCTTCATTGGCACCTGGAACATGGGTGAGTGGGGCTGGGGGCAGCCCATAGTGGGGTGTCAGGGCCCTGGAGTCCCCCCTGACTGTGCTGTCCCCCCTACAGGCGGCGTTCCCCCCCCCAAGAACATCACTTCGTGGTTCACATCCAAGGGGTTGGGCAAGACCCTGGATGAGGTGACAATGGCCATACCACATGACATCTACGTCTTCGGTACCCAGGAGAATTCCCTAGGAGACAAGGAGTGGGTGGACTTTCTGCGCACTGTCCTCAAGGACTTCACAGAGGTCGAGTACCGCCCGGTAAGAACCAGGGGATCCAGGGGATCCTGGGGACTGTGCGGTGCAGGCACTGGTGGGTGGTGGAGGTGTGTGATGCTCAGTGTCCCCGGGGGTGACTGTGCTCTGCCTCTGTGACACTGGCTGTTCTGGGGTGCTCTTGTGGTGCTGGGTGGCTGTGGGTGCTCCAGGTCTGCTGTTTTGGGGTGCTCTCCTGGTGTTAGGTAGCTGTGGATACTGATTGATGGTGGTGGGATTCCCTGGGAAACAGCCTTTGGTGGGAGAGGCTGGGATGAAGCAGTAATGAGCATCCCCCCCTGGATGCACGAGAGGGGCCCCCATGGCCCCAGGGGGCCCCAGTGCACGCTGGCAGGGGGCTGAGGGTGCTGGCGCCCGCAGGTGGCCATGCAGTCCCTGTGGAACATCAAGGTGGTGGTGCTGGTGAAGCCAGAGCACGAGAACCGCATCAGCCATGTCAGCACCTCCAGCGTCAAGACAGGGATCGCCAACACCCTTGGTAGGGGCACAGCAGGACCTAGAGGGACATGGGGCGGGGAGGGGTCCTGGGTATCTGCACTGGGGGGGTCCTGGGGTATCTGCCTCATGGCTGGGTTCTGTTGTTGCATGTGTTGCATGAGGAGGAGTCTCAGCACGTGTATCTTGCATGGTGAGGAGTCCTGGTATGTGGGCATTACAAGGGGAGGGGTCCCAGTGTGCGTGTTGCACAAGGAGGGGTCGTCTTGATGCACAAGGAGGGGTCCCAGAGCACGTGTGTTGCATGAGGAGGGTTCTGTGTGTGTCTCACAAGGAAGGCTTTGTGTGCATTGCTCAGGGAAGGCTTTGGGAATGTTTGCATTGCATGAGGAGGCTCTGGATGAGTGTGCTTGGCATGAAGGGGATGCCGGGGGGTGTGTTTCCTGAGGAGGGCTCTGGATGTGTGCCAGGCTGCACGTGCCTGTTCCAGCTGGCCCAGTGGGGACTGTGTCCCATCACCGTGACCTGGGGCCAGCTGGGTGCCTGTCCCTGGGGTAGGATCAGGGGTTGTCTGATCCCATCCCATGTCCCCATTTCCTCACAGGGAACAAGGGTGCTGTGGGTGTCTCTTTCATGTTCAATGGCACCTCCTTTGGCTTTGTCAACTGTCACCTCACCTCTGGCAATGAGAAGACAGCACGGTGAGCACCCCCACCCTGTGCTAGGCCAGGAGGGGGCTGTTGCCCCTGTCCCCATGTCTGTGATACCCCATCCCCATGTCCCCTGCTTCAGGAGGAACCAGAACTACCTGGACATCCTGCGCCTGCTCTCACTGGGGGATAAGCAGCTGAGCTCTTTTGACATCTCCCTGCGCTTCACCCACCTCTTCTGGTTCGGGGACCTCAATTACCGCCTGGACATGGACATCCAGGTCTGGGAAAGGGGGTGTGGGGTGGAGTTGCCAGGGTCTCCCTCCCAACCTAGTGCCAGCCCCTTTGTCCCCACAGGAGATCCTCAACTACATCAGCCGCAAGGAGCTGGAACCGCTGCTGAAGGTGGATCAGCTCAACCTGGAGAAGGAGAAGCACAAGGTGTTCCTGCGCTTTGGTGAGGACTGGGAGGCTTCAGGAGGGTCTAGGGGTGCAGCCCCTGCTGTCGGGACTGTCCTGACCCACTGCCGTCCCTGCAGGTGAGGAGGAGATCACCTTCCCCCCAACGTACCGCTATGAGCGGGGCTCCCGGGACACCTACGTCTGGCACAAGCAGAAGCCCACAGGAGTAGGTGCTGGGGCAAGGGGAGTCAGGGGAGTGGAGGACACCCCAATCTAAACCCCCACCCACTCCCCACCCCTGCCAGGTGCGTACCAATGTGCCGTCCTGGTGTGACCGCATCCTCTGGAAGTCCTACCCTGAGACTCATGTCAACTGCAACGCTTATGGTGAGCGGTGTGACCATCCCCAGCACCCTCATCTCTGTTCTGGGGACAGTCCACCCTCAATCCTGACTGCTTCCCCATCCCCACTGGCTGCAGGGTGCACAGATGACATTGTCACCAGTGACCACTCGCCTGTCTTCGGCTCCTTCGAAGTGGGAGTGACATCCCAGTTTGTTTCCAAAAAAGGTGCCTATGCCCAAGGGGATACCTTGCTGTCCCCTGCCCCTCCATGATCAAATTTCTCCCTCTAAATGGGGAGATCCCAGGGAGATTCCAATGCCTTGCCTCTCCGTGGAGGGCTCTCCAAGTCCTCAGAGCAGGCATACATCGAGTTTGAGAGCATAGAAGCCATTGTGAAGACTTCCAGTCGCACCAAGTTTTTCATCGAGTTCTATTCTACCTGCCTGGAAGGTGAGGGCTAGGATGGCAATGGGGGGTCCCAAAGAGCTGGAGTGGGGTCCCAGGAAGCTCATGGGGTCCTGGGAGGCTGACAGGGTGATGCCATGTCCCTCTACCACCGCAGAGTTCAAGAAGAGCTTCGAGAACGACAGCCAGAGCAGTGACAACATCAACTTTCTCAAGGTGCAGTGGTCATCCCGGCAGCTACCCACGGTGAGGAGGGGCTGGGGGCTGACAGGGTGGGTGCTGGGGGAAGCTGCAGGCAGGGAGACGCCCACTCAGTGCCAGCACCCCATCCCCTCGGTTGCAGCTGAAGCCCATCCTCTCCGAGATCGAGTACCTGCA
The DNA here is from genome assembly GCA_013400515.1 of Erpornis zantholeuca. Classification (NCBI taxonomy): domain Eukaryota; kingdom Metazoa; phylum Chordata; class Aves; order Passeriformes; family Timaliidae; genus Erpornis; species Erpornis zantholeuca. The sequence continues at coordinate 39,717 of VZTN01021091.1, forward strand.
GGACCAGCACCTCCTGCTCACCGTCAAATCCCTCGACGGTTATGAGTCCTACGGTGAGTGTCCACTCCAGCACCGCTCCAGCACCATGGGGTCCGTGGGGTCCACAGACCCTTAACTTCCCTCACTGTCATCCCCAGGGGAGTGTGTCATCGCCCTGAAGTCAATGATCGGCAGCACAGCACAGCAGTTCCTCACCTACCTGTCCCACCGTGGTGAGGAGACCGGCAACATCCGCGGCTCCATGAAGGTCCGGGTGCCCACGGAGCGCCTGGGCACTCGTGAGAGGCTCTATGGTGAGGACGTCTCACGCCAGGGGGGATGGTGGGGACAGAACTCCACTACTGAGCCCCTGTCCCCCGACAGAGTGGATCAGCGTCGATAAGGATGAGACAACAGCCAGCAAAGGGAAGGTGCCACCCGGTGCCAGGGCCACACAGGACTATGCCAAGTATGCAGGGTCGGGGGCACCGGTTCCTGGGGGTTGGGGGGCCTCAGGGATTCACCTGAGCACAGGTATTGCTCAGAGCATCCCTCTGGGTTGGTGTGTGGGACGTGACTGGGGATGGTGTAGATGGCAGTTCTGTGCCACACGGGGCAGGGATGGCGCTCTGAGACTCCGAATCTGGTGCTGGATGTGTTTTGGTGGTTGAACCATGTGCTGGAGGGCTGAGCCCCATCCTGGGGATCTGAGCCGTGACCTGGGCTGCTGAGACCCAGCCCACAGAGTCTGAACCTTGTTCTGGGTGATCTGAGCTCTGTCCTGGAGCTCTGAACCCCACTGCAGAGGTTCAAGGCCCATTGGGCACCCAAAACCTCCTGTTACCAGGTCTGTGGGGCGGAAGCCCACCAGTGCTGAGCCCCCCACCACCACCCTGGCAAAGCTCCCGGAGGAGCCCGAGAAGAGCAGCACCGTAGCAGCACCGCGGCCCCCTGCCCAACACCGAGGCACCCCCAGGGATGAGGCTGCCCCAAGCCGGTGAGGGAATATGGGAAGGGCTAGGGAGGGGGAGTTCTCTGGGGGTGCCACGCTCACCCCTGTGCCCACAGGTCCAAGGCAGAGGCAATGCCAGAGCTGCCAGGGGGTCCCCTGAAGAACAGCTTCAACAACCCAGCATACTACGTGCTGGAGGGGGTCCCCCACCAGCTGCTGGTGCCAGGGGACCCCGGCAAGCCCCCCAAGGCCAAGGTGCAGCTGGCAGTGCCAGAGCGTTGCCGGTGCCCCTTGGCAAGCCGTGGTGGTGAGAGTGATGAGGAAGAGGACCTCGGCACCCTCAACCTGCCGCCGCCGGATTTTCCCCCGCCGCCACTGCCACGGGAGCTGGAGCTCCCCCCAAACACTTTCTTTGGCACCCCCAAGGAGCTGCCGGTGTCCACCGGGTGTGAGGACCCCAAATCCCACCCTGCTGCCTTTGGAGAGTCTCCCCTGCCCAAGCTGCACCCCCGGCCACCCCTAGCCGCCAGGGCTGGATTTGGGATTGAGGGGCCTGGTGGGACGCCTGTTACCGGGGGGCTGCCTGCAGTTGGGGGGCTGCCCACTCCAGGCGGGCTGCCGGGAGGGCTGCTGGATGACCGCTCCTGCTCGGTGCTGCAGATGGCCAAGACGCTGAGTGAGGTGGACTACGGGGGTGGGAAGGGGAGGGTGGTCCCCCCCCCACCACTGCTGGCCAAGGGGGGGCTGCCTCCCCGCTGCCTGCACCCGGACTATGGGCGCCCCCTTGCCTTCCCTCCCCACTCCATCCAGGAGAGCATCCAGGAGGATCTGGCTGAGGAGGTGCGTGATACAGGGTGGGTGGGTGGGGATCTTCAGCACCTTAGTTGGGGCTCCCTTTGGGGGGCCCCATGGTGCTGAGGCTGTTGTGGTGCAGGTGCTGGGCCGTGGTGTGGGCACCGTGCCCGGTGTGGGCGAGTGGCTGCGGGGACTGGGGCTGGAGCGGTACGAGGAGGGGCTGGTGCGCAATGGCTGGGATGACCTGGAGTTCCTCAGGTGAGAAGCCCCCCCAAAATGGGGGTAGGGACCTTCACCCACTCCCACCATCAGCCTAGCCAACACCAGTGGGTCCTTGTCTTCCCCAGGGGGTCATAGTGATGCCTGGGCTCTAGGGAGGTCTGTGAACGTGCTGCCCTTGATCGTCCCCACTACCCGCTGAGTGTTCTCGCTTCCCCTGAGGGTCCCCACTGCCTCCAAAGCTTCTGTGCTGACCTGGGTGGGGGGGACATTGCTCCTGGCTGTCTCAGCTGCCCCAAGGTGTCCCAACTGCTCCCAAGGTGCCCTTTGCCTCTGGGGATTCCCACTGCCCCCTGAGGATCACAAAACCCCACAGCAGGGACAGAATAGAGCCAAGGGGGGCACCCAGCAACCCAAGTGGGGGCTCTAACACCCCAAAGTGGGGACCCCACTTGAGGCTGGGGTGCCCCTCATGTGTGTCTCATTCCCAGTGACATCACGGAGGAGGACCTGGAGGAGGCTGGAGTGCTGGAGCCTGGCCACAAACGCGTCCTTCTGGAGAGCCTCCAGCTCCGCAAGTAGCTGCCACCGCACATCCAGCATCCCGTACATCCCATGGCCCAGCATCCCAGATCCTTCGGCTGCACATCCTGCATCCTGCGGCCCAGCATCCCAAATCCTGCAGCTATGCATCCCAGACCTTGCAGTCGTGTGTCCTGTGGCCTGGCATCCTGCACCCACAGATGCACATCCTGGATCCAATGGCTGTGCATTCTGCATCCTGCTGCCGCATATCCCAGACCCTGTGGCCCAGCATCCTGCAGCCATGCATCCCAGATCCTGTGGCCATGTGTCCGTGGCCCAGCATCCTGCGGCCACATATCCTGGGTCCCATGGATGTGCATCCCAGATCCTGCAGCCGTGCATCCTGTAGCTGAGGATCCTTCATCCCACAGTCCCACATCCTGCATCCATTCATCCCACCGTCACCAGCAGCCAGTGGGAGCCCCAGGACCTCCACAGCCCACCCCCACCCTGGATGCAGGGTAATGGGGTGGGAAGGGGGAGTGGGGGGACAGCAGGGTGGTGTGTCCTGGTCAGATAATTTCACGTGAGGGTCCCTACGGGGTGCCCTCACATTTAAGTTATTTTTTATTTATTGGGAGAAGGGATGGGGGAAGGGGTGTTTGGGGGTCAGCCTGGGATCCTGGGTTCCCCAAGGCCCCTCACAGCTAGGAGGAGGAGACTCTGAGCAAAGTCATGTCTCAACCCAAGTGCCTTCATGATGCCTGGGATGGGATGGGATGGGATGGGATGGGATGGGATGGGATGGGATGGGATGGGATGGGATGGGATGGGATGGGATGGGATGGGATAGCTCATTCAGCCCCCATAGACAACACTCAGAGTTCAGGGTCCCCATCCCCACCTCTAGGGATCCTGTCCCCACCCTGAAGGTCCCATCCCCACTGTGAGGGTTCCTGTCTCCATCCTGGGCATTCCTGTCCCCACCCCAGGGCACCTATCCTTCTGAGGGTCCCTGTCCCCAACATGGATGTCCCACTCCCACCTTGGAAGGTGGCACCAGGTGGCACCATCGGGTGCCTGTCACCATCCATGGGGGTCCCATCTCCTTGCTGTAGATCCCTGTCCCAACTCCAGGAGATCCTGTCCCCATCCTGGATATCCTCTCTGCACACCAGGGGTTCTACCCCCACCCCAATGATCCCCATCCGTGCCCTGGATGTGCTGTCCCCATCCCTGGGGGTCCCTGCCCCTACCTGTGGGGGTTCTATCTCCACCCCAGATGTCCCTGTCTCCACCACAGGGGTCCCTGTCACCATTCCTGGGAGTCCCATCCCCACCATGGGGGTCCCTGTCCTTGCCCTAGGGTTGACTGTCCCACATCCCAGAGGGTCATTTTCCCACCATAGGGGTCCCTCTTCACACCCTGGGAGTCCTGTCCCCACCTCTGAAGTGTTGCACCCATCCCCAGGGGTCACACCCCCACCCTGACGGTCTGTCCCACCCAGAGGTTCCAACCCCAGGGGTCCTATCTCCCCCATACTGGGGATGTCATCCCCACCTGGGTGGGTGTTGTCCCCACTGCAGGGTCCCTTTCCCCACCACAGGGGTCCAATTCCTATGTGGCAGAGTCCCCATCCCCACTCTGGGAGTGCCTGTCCCCATGCTGGGAGTCCCATCCTCAGCCCGGGAATCCTGCCAGAGCAGAGCCAGATCAGTGCCTTTCCCCAGAGCCCACCCCACACCACGAGTGCCTCCGGGGCATACCCCCACTCCCACCCAGTTTGCCCTTTAGGTACTTGCTGGGTCTGTCCTCCCCTGGGGTTTCTGTTGCCCTTGGGGGCAGGGGGGCTGGCAGCCGGATCCCCTTGCCAAGTGTCCTTCCAGGAGGGTCCCAGGGGTGGGGGTCCCCAGGACAGGGGTCCTCCCACCGTGCCTTCCCCAATGGGATGCTCCCCCAGGCTGTCCCTGTCCCCAGGGAGAATGGGGGGGATGCTATCCCCAGACCCTACATCCTCCCACTCCGGCTGAGATGAAGGATGGGCCAGGCCCCCCTGGCGTTCCCCAACATCCCCCCTCTGTTTGTTACTGGGGTGTTTGGTGTGAACTTCCCCCCACTAAACCCCCATCTTGTCATGCCCTGTGTTTGGAGGTGTTTAGTAAATCCGGAGTGATTTTTGTCGTGTTTCATGCAGTGGATATGGTGGAGCTCTCAGCACGGGGAGGCGGGGAAGGGTCTGGAAGGGGGAAAGAACCAGAATGAAGAACAGAGTCCCAGCATGATCTGTGACCCTCCCAAGCTGGCTGTACTGGTCCCAGCAAGGTGGGGACCAGGTCCCTTGTCTCATTCTTGCCCACCTTTGGTACCTCAGACCAATAGCCTGACATGCTCCTTGTCACCATGCCAGTGTCCCCAAGACCTTCTTCATCCCTCCCCAATGGGCCCCTAAAGACCTGGGGAACTGTGTGGGGCACTCCTCTCCTCAACCCACTTGAGGGGGCTTCCCATGGGGTGCCCCTTCACCTTCCTGCAGCTGCTTAGAGTCTTTGAGTAGGGGGCACCCAATATAATCCCTAAGGTGCTGGGGATCTGCTGGGTTTCAGAGGGTTCAGGGGTGGGGACTCTGCAGCCTGCCACCCCTGCAGCCCTTGGTGGGGGTGGGGTGCAGCAAGGGCTGAGGGCCAGCAGCAGCATCAATAAATTAAGTTTAATTTGGATTAGTGGCATTTGCAAACGTGGGTAATAAATTACAGAACGGTTAAAAAACAAAGAAAGAAAAGTGGGGAACCCACCTCGGGGGGACTGGGAGGGATATAGGGGGAACACGGACACGTGGATGGGCTGCCAGCATCCTCACCATGAAGCCCACCAGCATGGCAGCACTGGTGCAGTGGGTGGCTGGGCATGAGGGGCCCACCAGCACCACCGGCCCTCGGGGACCCTTTGGGAGGTCACAGGGATGTGCAGGGGGATCCCAGCTGCAGCCGTGCCAGCTCCAGTGGGAGCACCCAACCTGCTGCTAGCAAGGGGTTGTGGCTACTCCGAGGCATCCCACTGGCTGCTCCGGGGGGTCCATCCCACAGCAGCCCCCTCGGGGAGCCACTTTACCCCCAGCAGTTCTGATGCCCCATCCCCAATGGCAATGCCTGCAGCAATGCAGGTGAGTGCTGAACCTCCCAGCCGTGCGTTTACTACCCAAAGTCTTCGGGGGCGTGGAGGAGGAGGGGGTGTGTCTTCTTCCCGCAAGGGTGCTGCTTGGGGGAATCCATGTCAGCAGGCAGGATCTGGGGGAAATCAACTTCTCCCCACACCAAGGGACGTCTCCGTGCCGCACTCCCCGGCACTGCCCACCCTGTGGCCCCCAGAGCCCCCCCCATAAAGTGCTTCTTCGCCCCCAGCCCAGCAGCACAGCCCATTGGGGGTGGGGGGGGGGAATCTCCTGGGGGCGATGCTGGAGCACCCGCAGTGCTGTGGGGAGCCCCGCATCTGCCCCCAACCCAGGAGTGCGCCGGGAGCCCCCAAACCCGAAGGCTTTGCCAGGGGCACGCTGGCCGAGCATACGGGTGGTGCCCCCCTCCTCGCACCCCGTGGTCCCGCAGCACCCACGGGTGATGGTGGGAACTGCCGCCACTCCGGGTCCGTCCCATCAGCGCAGGCTCCGGGAGGTGGCGCGGGGCGGTCCCTGCTCCCTCTCCCCGTTTGCTGAAGCATCGTGGCTGGGTCCGCGGTGGGGGCGGTGGGTGGAGGGTGCAGGGTGGGGGCCGAGGGGGGTTTGGGGGGCAGCCGGATCCGGCGATTCAGCGATCAGAAGAGGTTTGTCTTGATGCCGTTTGGTTTCCGATGGAAGGAGGAGAGGACGCCGGAGAAGGGTCCCGGCACAGCCTCGGTGGGCTGCCAGGCCTTCAGCAGCTCGGCCGTGTTGGGGGCACCGCTGCCGCCCCCCACCCCTGCCCAGAGGGGTGCCTTGAGGGGCTGAGGGGCATGGCCGGGTCCCAGGGATGTCCCCGCGCCAGGGCTGGGGCTCAGGCTGCCGCCGGGGCTGCCGATGGCAGCAGCGGGCAGGGACGCCGTGCTGTCTGGAGTCGGGCTGCAGTTGGATTCCTTGGACTCGTCGTCTTCTGAGGAGGAGCGCGGCTCCGACTTCTTCCCCGTGCTGCCGGTGCCACTGGCACCTTTGGCATTGGCCGCACGCTCCTGCTTGCGGAATTTGGCTCGACGGTTCTGGAACCACACCTGGAGGGGATGGAGGGGATGGGAGCACCCCTTCCCACGGTCCCTGGGGGTTCAGGGAGCCCTCCTAGGCAGCCTCCCAGGCTCCGGGGTGCCCTTCACAACCCTCCATTCCCTCGGGGGAAATGTGTTCCACATCACCAGAGGGATCCATGTACCCACAATAATGTGAAGATCAACTCTGGGCACTGGAATGTGCTCCAGTGTTAGCAGGGGAGGGAAGTGGGGAGGGGACATCATCACACTGCACCCACACCTGCACCTCGTGGGGTCAGAGCCCGCCCCACAGCCTGCACCCCCCAGATCCCTATGGTGCCGACAGGGGGGGTCTGCTTCATTCACCATCCCCCCTGGGAGGGAGGGGGCCAGGACCCCACTCCTGTGCGTCCCTACATCACTATGGGACCAGGTGTTCTGACAAAGGGGGTGTCTGCACCCACCGAGGGGGGCCTGAAGCCACAAATAGGGGTCTGCACTGACCACACAAAAGGACCCCAGAGAGAGAGTTCTGCATTGACACAGGGTGTCTGCACTCACAAAGGAGAATATGCACCCACACGGGGAGTCTGCATCCCCCAAGAGAAATCTGCACTGACACAGAGGACATATATACCCACAAAGGGCCACTCTCTGGCCTCCATTGAATCTCAACAACCTCAAGGTGTTTGGGACTGGACTAAATCCTTGGCAACAGTGACAGTGCTGTGGCATGAACCAATGCCCACACACTACTGGGAGCCAGACTGTACCCCGAGCTCCCAGCAGAGCAAGGCTGTGTCAACAGTGTGTCCCCTGACTGCAGCGGTGCCAAGGCTGAGTCTCTTCCTGTGCCTTCTCCCATTGCAGGGAGCAGAACGGCAGCATCCCATCATCAGGGTGAAACAGCAAGGGTCCCTGCTCTGGTGGGATCAGGACCCCCCACCTCTATCTCCAAACCCACATCTGCCTCTTCCCTTCCCAGAGCTGACCTGCACCCGGGCCTCGGTGAGATCGATCTTGAGGGCCAGCTCCTCGCGGGTGTAGATGTCGGGGTAGTGTGTCTCGGCAAAGACCCTCTCCAGCTCCTTCAGCTGGGAGCTGGTGAATGTTGTCCGGATCCGCCGCTGCTTCCGCTTCTCGTTGATCCCCGACGGGTCCGAGAAGAATTTGTAGGGAACTGGGAGAGAAACGGGGAATCAGTGCAGCCGGTACAGCAAGAGGGCTGTGGTGGACACTGGGGGACACTGGGCAGGGGGCATCAGGCAGGGGTGGACAGGAACGGATGGACCTGGAAGAAACGGACCTGGAAGGGATGCACCAGGCATGAGACACTAGGCAGGGATGGATCGAGCGGGGATGAATCGACCAGGGATGAACTGGAAAGGAATGGACTGGGAAGGGATGAACGAGGAGGGATGGACAGGGCAGGCGACACTGCCTAGGGATAGATGAACCGGGGAGGATGAACTCGGCAGTGGTGAATTGGGAAGGAATGCACAGGTCAAGGATGGACTGAGCAGGGATGGATCGAGCAGGGATGAACCAGGAAGGGATGAGCCGGGAAGGGATGGACTGGACAGGGAAGGATTGGGCAAGGATCGCCTGGGAAGAAATAGACCATGAATAGATAAACGGGAAGGGGATGCACTGGGCAGACAAACCGGCCAAGAATAGATGAACCAGGAAGGACAAACTGGGCTAGGGTGAACTGAGAAGGGGTGGACCGGGCAGGATGAATCCGGGGATGGACCAGGCACGATGAACCGGGCAAGACGGGAAGGACGAGGGCAGAGCTGAATCGCTGCCCCCGCTGCGCCCCCGGTCCCGTTCGTTCGTTCGTTGCCGGACGCGAGGCCTCGGGGCAGGAGCGGGGCTGCAGAGCAGGGGGGCAGTGCGATGCCGGCGCGGATGGGGCGGCCGGTACCTATCGGCGGCTCCTTCGTTGTCGGCGCAACCACAGGCAGCGCCATCGCGGTGGCAACGAATGCGGAGCGGGGAGCGGGGTCCCAGCGGCGAGGACCTTCCCCAGCCCCGTTCTGGGGCTGCCATCGCTCCAGGGATCCCCGGCGATTCGCGGCTGGGCTTGGGAGGGCTTATCCCCACCAGCGGAGGCGAGCGGGGAGACCCAGGACGGGGGGCGGTGGGGACCGAGCCAGGCAGGGCCAGCCTGAGCTGCGGGCACCGGCAGCACCGGGAACCGGCGGACATAGCACCAACAATGCCAGGAATCGGTAGCACCGAGAATCGATGTCACGGGGAACTGATGGCACCGAGGACCGACAGCAGCCGTTACCGACGGCATCGAGCCTGGGAGTGCCGAGCGCCGGCGGCAAGGGGAACGGGCAGCACCGGGTACTAGTGGCAGCGAGCACTCATGGTACCGAGAGCCGACAGTACCGGGAACTTGCAGGAACGGATACCGGCGGCTCCGGGAACAGACGGTTCCGGGAACCGACGGCATCGAGAACTAACGGTGTTGGGCACTGGGGTCACCGGGAACTGATGATATCGGTACCTGGAACCGACGGCTACAAATCCTGACAGTGCCGGCCACCAGCGGCACCGGGAACTGGCAATAATGGGCACTGTCGTCACCGAGAACTGATGGTACCGGACACAGACAGCACCAAGCATTGACGGTTCTGGGCAACAACGGTACCGGGAACTGGTCGGATCGGGCACCGGCGCTACCGGGAACCGGCAGTAATG
>VZTN01021091.1:49681-187433 GCA_013400515.1 Erpornis zantholeuca
ATCCCATTGATCCCATCCCATCCCATCCCATCCCAGTTCCATCCCTGTCCCCATCCCATCCCATCCCATCCCATCCCCTCCCATCCCATCCCATCCCATCCCATCCCAGTCCCGTCCCACTCCCATCCATGTCCCCATTCCATGCCATTCCATCCCATGAGCATCTCCATCCCTGTCGCCATGCCATGTCATGCCTCCGGGGCTGAGCATGCCAGGGGCAGGATGGCAGCAACGCCACCACACCCCATCCCTGAGTGCCCTCCATCGTCCCTGGGTGCATGGGGGGAGCAGGCGGCTTTGGGGGGGTACTCACTCCCACCCCTGTCTCCTTGGGGGGCTCTGGCCTTTGCAATCCCCCTCCCCAGTTTTCAGCCCGGATGAATTTCAAAGCACTCCATCCCCCCACCTCCCTGCAGGGACCAAGGCAAAGGCTTTCGCCCCTTTCAGCGGCGCCAGAGGGGGATGCGGGGAGGGGAGATGCGGGAGGATTTGGGGAGGATTTGACGGGATTTGGGACATTTTCAAGACAAACACTTTCACTAAAGAGGATTTAAAAGTCTAATTGTGCCCAGTGAAGGGCTTTGGGTCCCCCCAGGGGGCCGGGGGGCGGGGGAAGAACGGACTCTGGCTCGGTCCTGTGGTATCCGTTCGAACCTGTCCTGCCCCACGTCCTGCCCTTTTATCCAACCCTGCGCGCTGTCCCACCTTCTCCTCTATGTTCTGTCCCATCTCCTGCCCTAACCTGTGTCCGTCCCCATTTTCTGCCGTGCCTCCTGCCCTGTGTCTTGCCCTGTGTTTTGTCCCATATCCTGTCTTGTGTCCTGCCCCACACCTCGCCTCACCTCCTGCCCAAGCCCTGGATCTGTCCTGCCCCATGCCCATCCTGCATTCTGCCCCATGTCTCTAGCCACAAAGGGTCCTGCTCCCTCCTGGACTCCGTTTCCTGGGAACAACCCCCCCTGCCCCCGGCTGGTCCTCTCTGTCTCCGCTCCCCCGCCCGAGCCCCCGGGCTCCCGGTGGGTGCTGGTGGTGCCCCCCCGCCCGCGCCCACCCCAGCTGCGCGGTCGAGCGGGCAGGTTGCTAAACAAGTTAATTCGATCAGGGCGTGGGGCTGGCGCGGAGCGAGGCCCCACTGTCGGGCTGCTGGAGCTGTGAAAAGTTAATTCAATTAAGTTTTCCCTCTAAACTAATTAGGCAGCAATCTGCCACGCAAGGAGCTGCTGGTGCTACCCAGAGCCGGGGCGAGCCGGGAGGGCGAGGAGGAGGAGGGACATGTAGGGGGAGAGCAGAGGGAGGGGAACGCGGAGGGGAGTGGGTTGGGGTGCATCTGAGGGGTAGGGCCAGGGAGCTGTCCTGCATCCTCGCGGCTCCCCTGGGATGTGGGTGATCCCTGCGGATTCTGGTGGATGAAGGGAGATGGGTGCTGGCAGCAGGGTGCCCAGCTGTACCCAGTGCTGCTGAATGGGGAGGAGGGTGAAGGCTGATGCCCCCTGCCCCCACAATGGTGCAGCAGGGACGGCTGGGCACAGTGGGTGATATGAAGACAGGGACTCCCATCACTCTATCCCTTTGTGTGCTGGGGGCTTGGAGCTATGTCCATGTGCCTGAGTGGGTTGGGGTCCTTCCAGAGATAGTGGGGGAGGCTGATGGGACCCTCTCCAATGGGACCCCCTCTGATAAGACTGCTCCAAAGGGACCATTCTGATGGGGGACTCCTTCCAATGGGACTCCTGGAGTGGGACCCCTCTGATGGGTGGACTCCGTCTGATGGAATCCCTCCAATGGATCCCATGCCAATGGGACCCTCTCTGATGGGACCCCTCTGCAGTATCCCCTCTGGTCACACCCCAGATTCCCCCAGCTCTAACCCCAGCTTGGTTGGGATGATATCACCCACCTCATCATCCCCGTATCTCCCACACTCTCCTGCCTTCATCGTCCCATGAAGTCCCCCAGGTTATGTGTCAGGGGGTCCTGGTGGGTCTCCCAGCCCCACAGCTGCTCCCAGTGGTGCTGGAGGCCTCTGTCCACTGCCACATTGCTCCTGGGGACAAAGCTGGGTGGCACCCTCTGCACCCTCCTGACCGGATCAGGAGCCCGCATGGGGTTCTGATGCTTGGGAATTGAATGTGTCTGGCACAGCCCACATCTGGTCCTTCCTCCAGATACCATGCTCCCAGGCACTATTCCTGGCAGTGGAAGCCCATTTACCTGTGTTGGCACCAAGAAAACCACCTCAAAGGGTTGAGAAGGGCCCGTGTGCCCCCGGCTCCTGCCTGTGAGGCTATGATCCATGGGGCTGGCACAGCTTGGCATGCTGTGACATGGCATGGTAGAGTGGCACAGTGTGGAACAGAATAGCATGGCATGGAACAGGATGATGTGACTTGGAATGACATAGTGTGACCTGGAACAGCATGACATGGCCCAGGATGGCACGGCAGTGTGATGGCACAGCACAGTGTGATGTGACGTGACCCAGCATGGCCCGGCTGTACCCCTGTGCACACCTGAGCACACGCCAAGGGCACACCCCAGCACACAGTTGTGCTCAGAGGTGCGCACCCACGCACACAGGTATGTTACACCTCTGTGCTCCCATGAACATGCATGCACACACATGCTGACCACAGTGCACACCTCAGTGCACATCTCAGTGCACCTGTGGAAGTGAATCTGACCTTGGGAGGCTCCAGCAGAGCCTGGTGACACTCCCAAACCCTCCAGGGATGGGATCCTGCTCCAGCCCCTGGCATAAAGCCAGGAAAAAAACTACTGGGATAGGAAGGGGATTCAAGGCATCCCCCGCCAAACCTCCTTGAATCCCTGGAAGGTAAGAACCAGCACGAGAACCATACGCCCATGGGGACATCGGGGCAGGAGGTAACAGTGGGATGGGGATTCTGTCTGCATACCAAGGGACAGTGACTTGGGGCTCATTAATCCTGAGGCAGTTTGATTTCCGTATGTATTTCATGTTCTACTCTTCAAAACCCATGGCCGGGGTGGCCCCAGTAGTGACCACGTCTCCTATTCCACCATGAGCAGCTCCCCGAAGGAGCCCCCACGATGGGGCCACATCCTCTGTGTCCCTATGTGGACAACTTGGACAGCTCAGTTCCACCTGTGATATTAAGTATTTCCTGGAAGAAGGTAATGAGAAAAAGGTTCAGCGAGGGGTTTGCACCAGGATGTCACCTGGATGGGCTGGGGAGATATGACAGTGGGTCCCAGCTCCCAGTGGTGTTCTGCACTCTTGGTGACATTCCTGGCTCCTGGTGATGAACAGGAGACCTGGGAGTGCCCTGGGATGAGGATGGTGGTCCCAATGACTGCTCTTTCTGTGGACATGAAGGGTTGGATGCGCATAGTATGTTTATTGCTATAAAGAAACAAGGATGATACAGAGCAAGTGCCTGGTGGCTTTTTGTATTCACACTCAGTTCCCATCCCCACCTTGCCAGCCCAGCTATCCCAGCAAGCCCCCTCCCATGACAAATTCATCCCAGCTCCTGCATGGTCCACAATTTGCCTCCCCCTTCCTTAAAAAACTACAACACCCTGTGAAACCCCAGGACCCTCCACTGACCCATTCCTGAATGGCACCAGGGCACCTTGTCACCCACAGCTGCACCCCCAGAGCCCTTCATGTCCACCCTGGGGCAGCTCCTGCCCATATCTGTGTCCATGCCTGTGCCTGTGTCCATGGCCAGCAGTGGCAGGACTGTGGCTCTGCCCTCTGTGACACTGCTCACTCCAACTCCTGGGGTATTTCATTGCCACTGTGAGTGCCCAGTGCTGCCTACAAGAAGTAAGTGATCTTTTTAGGGTTCAGCGGTGCCTGGATCTCTAGTTTTCGGGCCTTGCTGTCCTTCTCTACAATCTCCAGCCGCAGGGTCGGCACCTTGGATTTTTCTGTGCTGGAGGAAGACCCCTCTGTGGTTTTCAGCAGCTGCTTGTCTGAGTCTTCCACGGTGATCCTGAGGGTGCAGCCCCGCGGCAGCAGGTCCTGTTCATAGGCAGCTGCTAGCTGGTTCACCACACGCCGCTCCACCTGAGGGACAGACCAGATCCTGATAGGAAAACCCTGTGTAAAGCCTCTCATGGGGATGGCCAGCTCCTTCCCGTCCTCAGGTAGTGCAGAATCATGCAACCTTCTCTTCATGCCTCTTGTTCCCTGTCTCTGGAGTGTGGGTGTACCACTTCCTCCCCCAGACCACTGACATCTTCCCAGAGATGAGGAGGGTCAGTCCCACACAGTAATGAAATCATGGAAATGTTTGGGTTGAAAAAGACTTTTTAAAATTTGTTAACATTTTATACCCCCTTGCCATGGGCAGGAACACCTTCCACTAGACCAGGTTGCTCCAAGCCCTGTCCAACCTGGCCTTGAACACTTCAGGGATGGGGCAACACTTCAGTTTCTGTGGGCAACCTGTGCCAGGGCCTCACCACCCTCACAGCCAAGAATTTCTTCCCAATATTTCATCTAACCCCGTCTTCCTGCAGTTTGAAGCCATCCCCCCTTAACCTATTACTCCAAGTCCTTGTCCAAAGTACCTCTCCAGCTGTCTTGGAGCCCTTTTAGGCACTGGAAGGGGCTCTAAAGTCTCCACAGAGCCTTCTCTTGTCCAGTTTGAATGCCCCCAGCTCTCCAGGCCTGTGTCCAGAGCAGAGGGGCTAGAGCCTCAGAGCATCTGCATGACATCCTCTGGATTTGCTCCAGTGATGCCATCTCTCTTTTGATGCTCTCTCTTTCCAATCCTGGCTCCCCCCCAGCAGTTGGGCTGGAGGTGACAATATGAATTTCACCCCAACTCCCCTTTTGCCTTCACCTCATGTTTGATGGAGCGGGCACCATAGTGAAGGTTGTAGCCATCGGCCAGCACGTCCATGACCTCTCTGTCCCACAGCAGTGTGATGTTGTGCCTTGTCTTGGCCTGCCGGGGAGGGGGAGGGGAGGAAGAGGAGAAAGAATTATGGATGCCCCCCAGCAAGCCTGGCACCCTTCTCCTTGAGCAGCGAGGATGCTGCACTGGGGTGCTGAGAAGGGCTGAGCTCTGCCAGGCCAGTTCCACCACAATGAAGGGACCCCAAAGCCCCATTTAGCCTCCAGAGAGCTCAGATGTGCAAAGATCAATTAGACATGATATCTCTGATAGGTGGCCTGGAGCTCACCCCTGCTCCAGTCCAAGAGGAACCATCTCTGCTGTTCCCAGAGGCTCTGACTCTCCCCAGCACACCAAGTTCAACAGCTTGTATGATGATGGTAAAGATACACATCATTGCATCTAACCCAGGATAGATACTCTGGCACAGATTTCTTCCAGAGTTATTCTGACAAGTCCCCTCTAAAGCCACTGATGCTTTTTTACCTTTTTGGCCCAAAAATTGAGCTCCTTGTTGACCAGCTGGATGAGCTCCGAGTGGCAAAAAGGGAGGAAATAGACAATTTCATTGATCCTCCCCAGGAATTCATCCCGTCTGAAGTGAGCCTGCAGGGACAAGACAGGAGGTCGGCAGGGAGAGGGATGGTGATACTAATGGGAACAGCAGTCAGAATGACATTGCAGAAGGAACTCCCCAAGGATCATCCCATCTCCCACAGCTCCCAGCAGCCATCCAACCGCCGTGCCACGGAGCTGGACAGCACCCAGAGGTGCTTCAGAAACATCTTAAAGAAACTGAAGGTCACAGGGATGTCACTGCAGTCAGGAGACTCCCTGATTGTGGGAGAGTAGAGAACCCCCAAATCACACTGCAGCACTTCCTGTCCTGTGTCCCCTTCCCACCATGCATTGTGGTTCCACTCCAAGAGTAAAGAAGCTGCGCTTTATTTCTTCTGGGCTCTGACCTTGCTGAAAGGTCCCTCCAACATTTTTAGTGGGGTTACATCTCTTCTCTCATAGCTGGGAGAGAAATACAGGGAAAGAGTTTGGGAGCAAAGCTCAGGACACCTGAAACACCAGCCATGAAAAATCACCGTCCATACCTTCAAGATGGGGCGAATAACCTTTTCCTTGAACTGCTTGGAAATGGTTATCTTGTCGGTCATCTGGACGTCCTCTGGAAGAGAAATGGATGGGGGGGTCTCAGTAGGGACAGTGGGACAGTGGCTTCACCTCTGTCTGGATGAGCTGGAGATGAGGGCAAGGAAGGGTCTGGGGGGTACTGAAGGACAGACCTGGGACCTCCAAATGTGCCAGCAGTTTGCTTTGGCAGCGTAGTGTCCCTGCACCTGGCATTGTGGACAGCAGTTCTGGGTGTCCTGTGCTGCTCTAGGGGAACATCCTATGCTGATGTGGCTCCCTTGAATGGCCAAAGAGCCCTGGCTCTGCCTCTGCTCACTGCTCTGTGCCCACGGGAGATGCTCCCAGAGGTTTTGGGCAGCTGAAGTGCCCAGTTGGGCTCCATGGCCGCTGATGACCTGACACAGAGAGCACACCAGCCCTCTGGGGCTGTGAGCACTGGAAGAGTCTATGGTCTCTCCAGCAAACACCAAATTCACTGCGGCACCACTCCAGCTGCAGTCTATTTCCCTCTGCTGACTGCAGATGGAGCCAGGGTCTGGCTACTCTCAAATCCTGGCTCCCAGCCACTCTGGATGCTTGGCTGCAGCATCACCCGTCTTCCTCCCAGTGCCACCTTCCTCTTTGTCTTCATCATCCCAGTTCTTCCCACAGCTTCACCCATTCTGCACCCATTTGCCTCCATGTGCTGTTCAACACCAGGGTGCTCACAGTGAGATAGATTCCTGTGCTCTGAATTGGATCCCGACATGCAGGGCAGGGCAGGGGACACAGACTCATGCTGGAAGCCTGTCCCAGCTTTGCAGCCCTGATGAAGATTGCTGCCCCTCACTAGCTGTGGCAGAAAGGGTTCTCAGGCTCCACTGGATAGGTGGTTTAGGTTGGAAAAGCCCTCTGAGACCATCAAGTCCAGGCATTCCCCACAGCACTGCCAAGTCCACCACTAACCCGTGTCCCCAAGTTCCACATTCACACAGCTTTTAAATCCCTCCAGGGATGGGAACTTCACCGCTGCTTAGGCCAGCCTGTGCCAGGGCTGAACAATCCTTTTGGGGAATAAATTTTCCCAATATCCAACCTAAACCTCCCCTGGGATAAATTGAGACTGTTTTCACTTGTCCTGTCACTTGTTACCTGGGAAAAGAGACTGGTCCCCACCCGTCTACATCCTCTGTTCAGGCAGTTGTAGGCACTGAGGAGGTTTCCCCTAATGCCCAAAGTGGTGCAGGGTGCTCTGGAATCATCTGATTCAGTTCTAACCCCTCTCTCATGGACAGAGATGCCAGTAGGGAGTGTCCCAGTGTTCTGGCAGAGGAGAGCTGGAAAGGCAGAGGAGCCAGCACTGCTACCAGCATTCCCACTTCCCACATGTAATATCTGCTCCTGCTACTGGTGGATGCAGAGCCCACTGGGGAAGCAGTGCCTTCCCTTTATCTTCCCATTTATCTGCTTGCCAGGACTTTAGTGACCTCCTGCCATGGCATCTCCATGCTGAGAGCTCAGGAAATGGGCCAGAGCTCCTCGAAATCCTGTTGAGGGCAGCTGCTGTGCCCAAATGCCCTCCCCAGCTCCTCTCCTATTGCAGATGTACTGTCCTGGAAATTAAAATTCAATGGTCTCCTCATTGAGCAGGGAAACATTTGGCATTTTC
Source organism: Erpornis zantholeuca (assembly GCA_013400515.1). NCBI lineage: Eukaryota > Metazoa > Chordata > Aves > Passeriformes > Timaliidae > Erpornis > Erpornis zantholeuca. The sequence continues at coordinate 57,362 of VZTN01021091.1, forward strand.
AAATGTTATTCTGGAAAGTTCAGTTGATGATGTGTTTTGTCCTTTACCCAGCCTGACTGAAGTTTAAAGATTCTGAATTAAGTCAGTGTCGACAGCCAGTTCTCTGAAGTAAAAGGAAGAGACAGGGAGAAAGAACCTGGAAAACAGATTTGATGCCAAAATCCAAGGTTTTTTCCTGCTCCTGAGGAGCTGATGCAGGAATATGGTATATCTGAGATGTCAGATATGGTATATCAGGCTGCTGGATACCTTGAGAAAGATGTGGCATCCAGATAATCAAGATCATAAAAGGATCTTAAAAACCTCAAAGTAAGTGTTTTAAGACTAATAAGAAAAGAAGGGATGCAGTCACTGTCCATGGCTGCATGGTTATCCACAGGCACAGCAGCATCTGATGGAAACAGGCTTGCCCTCTGCTCCGTGTGACAAACACAGAGACAGTCCCTGGTGCTAGTATCACTGTTCATCTGTCCATCCTCAGAGTTACCAGCAAAGGCACTGGAGGTTGCACATCAAGTTGCTTGTTTCCAATCTCAGAGACTGCCCTTGCTCTCCTTATTCCCCTTTTATTACCTAATTCACATTTTGGGGCAATTTTTCTCCAGAAGCCTGATATGTGAGGCCAGGGCTCCCATTCTACAGGGAAGTAAAATTCATTAAGCTCAGTCCTTTTGGGAAGGACTGAGAGGAAACAAAACTTTTCCTCTTTAATATGAGCACCTGAACCAGTCACAGTCTTTTCCAGAAAGCATTTGGAAGGGTCCCAAAAGGAAGAGGAGGGTGAGTTGATAAAGAGAATCATGGAATCCCAGAAGGGTTTGGGTTGAAAGGGACCTTAAAGACCATCCAGTTTCAATCCACCTGCTCTGAAATCTTCATTATTTGACATTGCATCCTCCAGAGGGAGATTGCGTCTTAAAGGCTCTATCCAACCTCTCAGCCTTTCTCATCCTGTACTCACTTCCCTGGAAGTGTTTCAGGCCAGACTGGATGGGGCTTGGAGCAACTTGGTCTAGTGGAAGGTGTCCCAGCCCATGGCAGGGGGTTGGACTGGGTAGCATTTAAGATCCCTTCCAACTCAACCCCTTCTGGGATTCCATGACTCCCTGGCAGAGGAGCATTTCCAAGTCGTGTGGACCAGTGCAGAGGGGACTGAAGGGTCTGGGTGTGCCCCCTGCCAAGGGATGGCTGAGCTGGTGTCAAACAAAGTTGTGTTAGGAAGGAGGGAGATTGGAAACTCCAGTACCTAAGTTTTCTGCAATCCTTTTCTTGCTCATCTCCATGGCCTCTTGCCGGAGCTGCAGTGCATGCTGAGCAATCTCCTCACTGGCCACGTTGGAGGTCATGATGAAGATGGCATCCTTGCAGTCAATGGTCTTCCCCTTCCCATCTGTCAGCCTGCCCTGCAACAACAGCAAGATAACACCAGCTGTGTCAGCAGGTGCTGGAGGGCACAGACAAAACACCAGGAAAAAGAACATGGGTCCTGTTTTTCCCCAGAGTGGATTTAATTTTGAAGGGATGCCCCTCGAGGATTGAGGTGGCAGGAAGCAAGGATGCGGTTGGAGAAGTCTGTATCTCTCCCAGGAATGGCAGGAACTTGTCCTGAATATGGTCCCAGCCCGCCCCATCCAGGACAGAATTGCTGGAAGTGCTGGAGATGCCTTGCTGGGAGGAAGTTTGGGCCAGTCCATGTCCTTGTTCAGCCTGGAGAGAAGGAGGCTCAGGGAAGACCTCACTCTCTACAGCTCCCTGACAGGAGGTTGGATCTGGGATGCGAGTCTTGGTCTCCTCCCAGATAACCAGGGACAGGAAAAGAATAAATGGGCTCAAGTTGCACCAGGGAAGGTATAGGTTGGCTATCAGGAAACATTTCTTCCCCTGAAAATGTTGTCCAGCCTTGGCACAGTCTACCCAGGACTCTAGAGTCCCCATCCCTGGAGGGATTTAAAAGTTCTGTGGATGTGGCATTTAGGTTTAGTGGTGGGCTTGGCAGTGCTGGGGGTAGGGTTAGACTTTATGGTCTCAGAGGGCTTTTCCAACCTCAATGATTCCTTGACTGTGTGGCTGCCCATATGTAATTCCCCAGCCTTTGACCCTCTGCCTATCTCCCTGTGGTGGTTTTAAGTCTCACACAAGCCCCAGGCTCAGCTCAACACTAATGCTAACCCTAACCCTGACCCTAACCCTGCCTGTGGCTGTGGTTTGGGCTGGGCAGAGCCCACAAATAACCATGTCATAGCTGTAAGTGACCTGAGCAGCAGAACTCCTCATTCCTGTGGGATCACCTGGCAAACCAGGGCTGCCAGCACCACCACTGCTGCGGTGGCATCAACCCTCAACCCTCCAAACCAACCCAGGAACCTTTCCAAAGTACCAGTGCTCTTGATTAATAATATAAAAAAGAGGGAAATAAGGAAAAAAGCAACATCTCCCCGGGCTGTTCCTTTCCTCAATCTGTCTCCAATAGCAGAGATCCAGCACAATGACACAAATCCTTGTTGGGTGCTTGAGATTAACATTTGGGTTATTGCCCTGTCAAGTGCCTGGTACAGGAATTGATTTCACATTGAACTGCTACTGTGATGATCTATGCAAGAAAAATGGTGTTATTAATCCTTAAGAGAAAAACAAAAAAACCCTCCAAAACCTTCCAGCATGTTCCCCATGAGTTTGGTGGACTCTGAGGACAGACTGGGACCTTCCAAATCAACGAGAGAGCTGGAGAGTGACTTTGGACAAAGGCCTGGAGGGACAGAACAAGGGGGAATGGCTTCCCACTGAGAGAAGGGCAGGGTTATGTAGGATATTGGGAAGGAATTCTTCCCTGTGAGGGTGGTGAGGCCCTGGCACAGGTTGCTCAGAGAAGCTGTGGCAGCCCCAAGCCTGGACGTGTTCAAGGCCAGCTTGGATGGGGCTTGAAGCAACACGGTCTATGGAAGGTGTCCCTGCCCATGGCAGGAGAGGTGAACTAGATGAACTTTTAAGGTCCCTCCCAACCCAAATCATCTGACTCCTCCATCTGTCGTCCCTCTCACCTCTCATTGTCACTTTCTGCATGTCCCTTGTGTCGACTCTTAACCCAAAACATGGATTACCTCATCAAACAGCTGCAGCATGATGGTGAGCACATCGGGGTGGGCTTTGTCCACCTCATCAAAGAGTACCACAGCATTTGGGCACTGCCTCAGCTTTTTGGTGAGCTGTCCACCCTCTTCATGGCCCACATAGCCAGGTGGAGAGCCGATGAATTTTGCCACCTGGGAGGAAGGAACAGGAAAGGTGAAGGATGATCCATGGACACTGGAAATGAAGCCCTTCTGGTAGCTCGTCAGGCCACCACCACTCTTTGCTGCTGACAAAACAAGTTCTATGTTCTTTGTGATACCTGTCACACCCCAGGTATCCCAGAATCAGCTTAATAAGCAACAGTTAAGCAAAATAAGGATTGAAAAATTCCCTGCCCAGAGCTTGAACCAGCAGAATTCAAGTAGAAGGCATGGGCAGGTGGGAAGGCATCAGCCCTGCTTTGCTATGCAGGGCCTAAGCAACCTGTCCCAGATGTCCCAGATTTGTTTTCATCCCTTTTAGCCATTTTAAGAGCAAGTATTCAAAGGATTATGAGTAGCAGGTGTTTCTGATGCAGAATCAAAGTCACAAGTAGGCTTTGGGGGAAAAGGCCACAAGTGAAATATTTTTCCCATGAAAGCACCTATTGACACGGTGTTTGTTTGTTTTTTTTTTTTTTAATGAAGTTTAGAAATTTAGAAGGTTATACAGAATAATATTTCTAACAACAGAAATGTTTTGGCAAAATGACAATTTTTGACATATAGCTTGGTGCATCTACCTAAGTCTGAGTGTCACCCGAAGTCACCGTCTGTTATCACAGAATCATGGAATAGTTTGGGTTGCTAGGGATCATGTAGTGCCAGCCCTGCTGCCATACACAGGGACACCTTTCACTGTACCAGGTTGTTCCAAGCCCCATCCAATCTGGCCTTGAACACTTCCAAGGATGGAGCAGCCACAGCTTCTCTGGGCAACCTGTGCCAGTGTTTTACCACTCTTGTTGCTAGGACTTCGCTGCTTTTCGGGGTGACAGAGCCCTCCAAAGGGATTTAGGACCCCCTCAGCCTCCAAGTGTGACTCTGGTGAGATGTCCCACCCCTCCTGTGGCACCAGAATTGGGCAGGAGCTGTAATGGGAGGGGTGGACTTGGCACCACTGTCCTGTCTTCTCTGCTGGATTCTCCCTTTTTCCTCCATTGAAGGTAGGCTGATCCCACAATGGACTTAGCAATGTTTTGGTGATAAAGGGCTTGGGGTAAGCTGTGCCTTGTCTGGGCATTGGTAGGTGATGAACAGCATATGGCTGCAGGTTTTCATGCACAAGAAGGTCCTCTGGATTCTACCATCTCTTCTCAGCTGCTCTCTCCCCAAGGGCTGACCCCACTCCAAGGGAACCCACAGCACTAGACACATATTGTTAAAGTTTTCCTTGCTCTTTGGTCTCTCTTCCTAATTTGCCTCAATGTCTTGGTTTCAGACAGGACATGGTTAATTTTTGCAGCAGCCAAGGGGAACAAGGCTTGGACCTGGAGGATATTCTATTCTACCTCAAGTCATTGCCAGGAGCAGAGGGAAAGGAGTCTCTTTTGGGGAGAACAGGTTCCTTCTGGTCAAAGAGGAGTGGCAGAAGGATGTGGAGTAATGGTAGTTCTGAGCTGGAGGGAGTGGCTGGAGGAGAGTGGCTGTGGCTGGGTTGGGTCAGTGAGCATTTTGCATGTGAATCACTCTCTCTGTTTTACAGACTCGCATTATTAATATTGTTGCTTGTTTGTTTTCTTATTTCTGTTTCCAGTAAATTGTTCTTATCTCAACTGATGGTCTTTACCTTTTGAGCCTCCAGTTCTCCTCTCCAGCCCACTGCTGTGGGGAGGGACAAGGGCAGGTGGGGAGTGAGTGAGTAGCTCGTGGTTTGGAGTGTCTCAGTGGGAGCACTAAATTGGAGAGTACCAGGCCTAAACCATGACACTCAACTGAAGTTGCTTTCTGGCAATTTACTTGCAATTTAATGCACAACTTGGAGCAACTCCTTTTCTGCTGTGCTCCCACCTTGACACCCAAAATGCCCATTTTTTCTGGATTAAATTTGAAGCTGCTCCCTTCAGAGCCCATTTACTGACCTCATGCCTCTCCTGGAACTCCGACATGTCCAGTCTGATGAAACCCTGCAAGAGACTTAAGATGAGACAATCTGCTCACTGCCAGAGCTGGAGCAGTACTGACAGGGATGAAATTTTTCTAAATAAAATAGAAAATTTTTGTGGTTCAGCCTTTTAGAAATCAATCACAAGAAGAATGCAACACCCCTCCACAAAAATCCAACAAAAGTCATAAAGCTGAGGTGAATTGGGCTTGTGGGTGATCACCTGAAATAGAGAATAGTGTTAGAGAACTTATAGCTTCCACCCAGGTTTCCATTTTGCATAGGAAAAGCTGATGATTCACTGCAGGTACCGAATGTCCTGATCATGGAGCTGCAATCCACATCCTAGAGGGGAAAGGAAAAGAAGGGAAGGAGAGGGAAGAGGAGGGAAAAGGAATATTTCAGTTGGAAAGGACCTGCCATGATCATCTCATCCAGCTGATGCAAGAAGAAGCCAAGCCTAAACTTCCCAGCATCATCCTGGACATGGTCAGCCAGACATAACCACTGTCCATGGTGGAGAACGAGATATATGTCTGGGAATACATCTCATCTGGACATGTGTACAAGGAGCGCACATGGACACCATTACATGGGGATCACAGAACTAGAGAACAGAATCACTGAAATGTTTGGGTTGGAAAAGCCCTCTGAGACAACAAACTGTTCCCCCAGCACTGCCAATGCCACCACTAACCATGTCCCCAGGTGCCACATCCACATGTCTGTTAAATCTCTTCAGGGATGGCGACTCCACCACTGCCCTGGGCAGCTTTTTCCAGAGCTGAACAGAAAAAATTTTCTCTAATATCCAACCTAAACCTCCCTTGTTTCAACTTGAGGCAGTTTCCTCTAGTCCTATCATTTGTTACCTGGGAAAATAATGGAATCAGAGAACAGTTTGGGCTGGAAAGGACCTTTAGAACTATCCCATTCCAACCCTCCTGCCATGTGTAGGGAGACCTTCCACAAGAACAAATGGCTCCAAGCCCCATTCAGCCTGGTTTTGAACATTCTCACGGATGTGACAACCACAGGTTCTCTGGGCAAAATATTCCCATGCAATAATTTCCCTGAAAATTATTAAAATATCTACAAACTGCCTGGGGCAGAGTGAGATGGAAAAACTTGACTCTGTCTTGCAGATGAAAAGGGGACACTTTCAGGTTTTCCTTTCTTAATCCATCAGTTCTGTGAATTGCTGCCCCTCATCAGAGCCTGTGGGATGTATGACCCCTTCTCATCCCTTATTAGGGCATCAATGGCTGAGCTGGTTCATTACTAATAAAACCCTGATTCCTGCTGCTGTCAAATTAACACAACATTCAGGGTTTAACTGATTTCCCCACTGGATGTCTGGCCATGGAGCAGTTCCACATGTGAGATTAGGGATGAAGGTGTTTGAGATCCAGGATGTATGGCTTCTGGGAGGCAGTTATAGAGGGATGAGGAAGAGAAACCAGAACAGCTGTTTTTACAGTGTTGGTTCCAGTTTGGTCTTCTTTCTAGATGTGTCGTTGCATTGTGTGTCTATTCACTGCTGGAGGATGTGAGGAAGAGGGATTCATCTACACAGAGATCTGTTTGTTTTTCCTCTTTTTCCCTGGCTCCATGTAGGAGAGAGCTAAGCACCTCTTATAGGTAGGCAGAGGCTTAAAGGTGAAACACAAAAGAGAATGTAATGTAACAGATTGGAATGGAATGGAATGGAATTTATTTGAATGGAATATAATAGAATATTGGAATAGAATAGAATAGAATACATTGGAATTGAATGGATTGAAATAATTGTAATGGAATAGAATAGACAGAATGGAACAGTTGAAATTAAATAGAATAGAAAGAATGGAACAGATTAGAAAGGAATGGAACAGATTAGAAAGGAATGGAATGGAATGGAATGGAATGGAATGGAATGGAACGGAACGGAACAGAATAGAATAGAATAGAATAGAATAGAATAGAATAGAATAGAATAGAATAGAATAGAATAGAATAGAATAGAATAGAATAGAATAGAATAGAATAGAATAGAATAGAATAGAATAGAATAGAATAGAATAGAATAGAATAGAATAGAATAGAATAGAATAGAATAGAATAGAATAGAATAGAATAGAATAGAATAGAATAGAATAGAATAGAATAGAATAGAATAGAATAGAATAGAATAGAATAGAATAGAATAGAATAGAATAGAATAGAATAGAATAGAATAGAATAGAATAGAATAGAATAGAATAGAATAGAATAGAATAGAATAGAATAGAATAGAATAGAATAGAATAGAATAGAATAGAATAGAATAGAATAGAATAGAATAGAATAGAATAGAATAGAATAGAATAGAATAGAATAGAATAGAATAGAATAGAATAGAATAGAATAGAATAGAATAGAATAGAATAGAATAGAATAGAATAGAATAGAATAGAATAGAATAGAATAGAATAGAATAGAATAGAATAGAATAGAATAGAATAGAATAGAATAGAATAGAATAGAATAGAATAGAATAGAATAGAATAGAATGGAAGCCCCAGACACCACAGAAGTGTCCTCCTGCAAAGCCACCACCTCCATGAAATAATTCCAACCCATCTTCTCTAAAATCTGCCCACTGGGTAACAAACTAAATAATTCAAACTGCTTCTGGATACCAAACACTTCAGCACTTAAAATTCTGAGCAGGAAATCAATGTTGCATCACTACAGTCCATACCAGCAGGATGTGACAAGTGGTGGAGTTGGAGACGTGGAAAACAGATTTCTGGAATTTTATCCTAACAGTTTATGGAGGCAAAAAAATATGCTCACAATAAGGGATGTCAAAAGGAGAGCAAGAGATCCAACGGGGAAATGTTGTAATGTAAACGTAAATGTTACATTTGTTACATCCATTTAAATTTTTGCAATTCAAATGTTCTGGTGATATAGACAGGAGCATAGACAGTGTCCTGGGCTGATCCCACAGTGTGGGTAGCAGGTGAGGTGGAGATTTTGCCCCTCTGCTCTGCTCAGGTGAGACCGCACCTGCAGAGCTGCATCCAGCTCTGGGATCCAGCATCAAAGGGGGGTGGAGTTGTTGGAGCGAGTCCAGAAGAGGACATGAAGATGCTCTGAGAGCTGGACCCCTCTGCTCTGGAGACAGGCTGAGAGAGCTGGGAGTCTTCATCTGGAGAAGAGAAGGCTCCCAGAAGACCTTATCGATTCTTCCAGTCCCTGAAGGGGCTCAAGACAAAGGCATGGAGTGACAGGACAAGGGGGAATGGCTTCCTACTGACAAAAGGGCAGGACTAGATTGAAGAAATTCTTGTCTGCGAGGGTGGTGAGGCCCTGGCACAGACTGCCCAGAGCAGTTATGGCTGCCCCATCCCTGGAAGTGTTCAAGGCCAATTTGGATGTAGCTTGGACCAGCCTGGTCTAGTGGAAGGTGCCCCTGCATTTGACAGGGGGGGTGGAACTGGATGACCTTAAAAAGCCCTTTCAAGCCAGACCTGTCTGTGACTCTGTGACTTTCACAAGTCCCTCTCAGTGCAGCAGAAGCCCTTTTTCAGAGCAGCACAGCCACACAATGAACCCCCTGATGAACCCCCTGTCCCTTTACTGCCAACACAAAGCTAGGATGAGCCATTACCTTTTTGACGTCCTTATGGATGTACTTGGCTGTTTGCTTGGCCAGCTCTGTTTTACCTGTTCCAGAGAGGGAAAGAGAAAACTTTCATTAAATCAGGTCTGTCCATCTTCTGTCTGTTCATCAGCTCTGCTAACACTAGGACTGGAACTTCCTGCAACCAATACATGTATTTTTCTTGGGAAGTGAGTATTGCTGTTTTATCTCCAGGATCACACCCCACTGGGGTTCCCAGCATGGGCAGGGTGAATGGGTGCATTAGAAGAGCAGCATCTCTGCATTGGCTCCTTCAGCTTTAATTCATTCTCACATGCCAGGAACAAAGCTCTTGACTTTTTTCTCCACAAAAAGATGTGGATAGATCAGAGTTTTGCTAGATTGGATAGATCAGATTTTTGCTATATTTACCCTCAATATTCCAAGTTCCTTGTGCAATGCCTTGTAATCTCCAAATAAAGAATTTCAGGGAAATTTCAGGTGTGTTTTTTCTTTGCTTTATATACAATGATGGCCAAAAAATTCTGGGGTTAGGAACAATCAGTAATGGAGCAAATCCACCCTGATGAGGGTGAACACACACACCAGCTCATGCCAGGCCATGTCCTGTGCTCCCATCCCATCCATCCAGGGAAAAACTTCATTAAAGAGGCAGTTTTTTTGAAGTGTGGCTGCCAGAAAACTTGTCTTCCCTGCTGCTATGCCCCAGCATGACACTGCTGACTTTGTCAGGTTGATCAGGGGAAGGATTGGGCTGATTTTGGCTCCTGGGTGAATAGCAAAGCTGAGGTGAAGTCTGTCACCCCTTTGGAGGATGGATGCTCTGGTGGTTCACACTTGATCCTTGCACACCCATCAGGAGTGCACTGCACATGGATGCCAGTGGGATTTACCTGCACAATGAAAAATAAAAGAGCAGACACAGAAATAACTGTTCTGAAGAAAAAACCCATGTGCTTTTAAAAGGAAATTTGATAAAAAAGTACATTCTTACTGGAGCATTGTATATCTGCCCACAGTTATATTTTAGGGACAATAGATCTGGTGGGTCAGATCAGCAAATCAAAAAAGGGGCTACAAAAATGGGAATTCATGGGGAATTCATTCTGCTCCACCTGATAAATCTCTGCCAAAACTTTGCATTTGATTTCAGTTTGAGCTTTGCTGACTTTGGATGATGCTGGATCAGAGCTCCTGATGTGTAAGGATGCAAGAACTGTGTTTCCTACAGAAAGGAAAGAGAGAAAGAAAAGAAAAAAGAAAAGAAAAAAGAAAAGAAAAGAAAAGAAAAAAGAAAAGAAAAGAAAAGAGAAAAGAAAAGAAAAGAGAAAAGAAAAGAAAAGAAAAGAGAAAAGAAAAGAAAAGAAAAAAGAAAAGGAAAGAAAAGGAAAGGAAAGAAAAGGAAAGGAAAGAAAAGAAAAGAAAAGAAAAGAAAAGAAAAGAAAAGAAAAGAAAAGAAAAGAAAAGAAAAGAAAAGAAAAGAAAATAAAAGAAAAGAAAAGAAAGAAAAAAGAGAAAAAAGAGAAAAGAAAAAAAAAAAAAGAAAAGCCCCCATGGAAGGCCATGGGACTGGAAGAGCCAACAATTTACATTCCTGAGCCTTCAGATCAGCTGTAGCAGGGTGACAAAGTATGCAAAATATTGTACCATGGTTTTATTCTGCTTTATAGCAACTTATTTGGAGTTAATGCTTGGCCTGGCACTGTTCTGTGGCAGGAGCACAGTGTCACCTGTGTGCCTTAACCCCTCCAGCACTGGAGCATCAGCACCTTCTCGAGCCCTGTGGGAGGCAGTGGAGGCAGGAGAAGTCCTGAGGTTGCTCCAAATGTCACAGATCAGTTACTTTAAAGCTTTTTTGTTGGGGTTTTTTTCCACAACTAAAAGTCATTTGGACCATTTCATGAACTGATCAGCTGTCATGTGGCATTTGATTGGGCTGGAGGACAAATCTTATCGGTGTCAATAAAATCCTGTCGTTCCAAAGCAATCTGTGGCCACAGGAGCAGGTGAACAGAGATTCAGTTTGCAGGCAGCAAATTTCCACTATTATCCCACCATTCCCACTGGAATATAGGGGTTTTCACTGGAAAGTTGTTAAAGTAACACTTTTACTCTGAAAGCTGCCCCTTTTTGAGACTCAGAGTCCTCTGGGATAACTCAGCATGAGGCTGGATGTGGCTGTGTGTGCTGGTGTCCAGCTGTGGTCACCCTGCTGGATGATGGGCGACCCGCTGAAAGATGACACTGTGTTTAACTGATATTTTATTCAGACCCTGCAGCCTTGCAACAGCTCCCACCCCCTCTCCTAGGGGCTCTCCATTCCCTTCACCACAACCCAAATGTTACCTATTCCAGATGATCCCAAGAAAAGAAACACCAGCGGGTGCTCCTCATCATACCAGCCATTTTCCTTCCTCCGAATAGCTGTATTTGAAGACAATGAAAACAAAAAAGAGGGGGGAAAGCATATAAATCAATGCCACAAAGCAAGTGTAATTATCACTAAGTATACACTATGTTTTACTGCTCTCTACCCACTCCCAGTCCTCCCTGCCATTAGTGCTCTCTAATTTGATTAGCCAGCCAAGGCCCCAGAGACACCTAATAAGGTTAGCATGGATTTGGAAAGCTGCCCAGAGCAGATTTCGGATAAAGTTTTCCAGGATGTGCACTCAGTGTTGCCAGGGAGACGGCAGAGGGGGGGACAAGGATGGATGGATGGACAGAGGGATGGAGAGGCACGCTGCCTTGCCAGCTCCCAAGTGCAACCTTTCTGTGAGGAAAAAACAGCAGTTTTGAAGAGGTTTATAGGTTATTTCTGGCATGGAATGGGAAGAGGGAGGTGGCTGAAGGTCACAAATGCTCTGATTTGGTGCAAGGATTGGGAAAAGTGTGTTGATTATCTCAGTGCCTCTCTGGATAGCAGCATCCAAGCACATCCTGGGTGAGATACCAGTGGAAAATTTTACAAAAGGTAAGAGCCCTGATTCCCTCCCAAACTCGCAGTCCAACCAGTACAGCCCTTTCTCAGGACAGACATAGATCTGCTGTGCAGAGTGGGTGATGGCTCCTACCCCCATGGGTGCCCACAGCTCCCCAAGGTGCTCTTCAGCTCCCAGAGCAGCCTCCGACTCTGTGAGCGTGCTCACCAAACCAGTAATATCACTGCACTGGGCTTAGTTTAAGGAGTAGGAACTGCTTTTGAGGCCAGAAGATCAAATCTCATCCTCCACTGGCTGGATCTGGTTTCTGGAACACCGAAGTGGTTCCCCTGGATCAGACCAATTTCTACGTCAATGTGAGAGATTAACTGACATCCCAGCCTTACTGCTTTATTCATACTATTTCAATTCAGCCTGTATTACAGATCTTATACTGAGTTATTCCTTCCCTATGAAATCTTGTAAGGTGTTTCCTAAGAGAGAACATGCACTGTACAGAGTCAGGACCCCTTAGATCCAGCAAGGTCTCACGATTGGGGCATCCAATCGTGATCCAGCTGAACCCAGAATGTGGGCACACTAGGAAACAAGGCATGAAAATGGCAAGATGCCCAAAAATTATAACTAACAGCAATTTGAAGGGGAAAACAGCAGCACTGGAGGTGGGATGAGCAGAAGGAAAACACTGGGAGAGCTGTGGCTTAAAGATCTTGGAATGCTGCTGCACACAGGCATGGCAAAGCTTGGCCTCTTCTGCCTTTCAGTGCTGCCCACAGCAAAAGCAGGAATTAAACCAAGAAAGAATAAACCCACTTCTCTTTGTGACTGTCACCCTCAAAACACAGCTCCCTCATCGACTGGCCACTATCCTGGGTCCCAGTCTCTGTCCCTGTGCCTCAGTCCCGTGTCTCCCAGGAATGAGGCACTGGCTGGCTCTGTGCAGAGCTGTGGGTTTGTTTTCTTCCCAGAGCTGGCAGGAGAGCACAAGAGTGGCCTTTAAAACTGGGGCATTCTTAAATTCAATCTCAAAGCCAGTCCATAAAACCCTTTTCTTGACGGGGTATGGTAAATACAAGACATCTAAGAAAAGGCATCCTTGGTATGGCATGCCAAGAGCTCTTCCTGCAGGGAAGAGTAAATTGACATGGGAAATAAATAGCGCCATTTTGCATGTAAAGAGATTTGCATGTAAAAATATTTAAACAGTATTTCCATTTTGTATATAAAAATAAATGGAATGTCACAGCCTACAGCCTGACAGGGAAATGCTGCCTCTGCCATCAGGGACACGCTGGAAAGATGTTAAACAGCAGCAGCTCAAGTGAGATATTCCAGCAGCTGGATTGTATAGCTGCATGGAGGGGTCTCATGGGAATTGGAAACTGCAAGACCTGCATGAAATCGAGCTCCTCAAAGTCCATGTTTGTATTCCAGAAGACCCAGGTAGCATGGGAGCTGGCAGATCCAGTGAGGATTAGGAAAACAAGAGCAAAGCCTCACTGCAAGAACAAATCAATGAACTGAGGTTAATGACAAGGGGTGTGAGGAGTGACCTGACCACAGTCATTAAGGATCTCCCCAAGAAGGCACTGAACTTGCTCAGCTGAAGAGAAAATTAAGGTGCTCCAGGGGATGGAGTGAGAGGATCAAACTACAAATAAAGCAGAACAGTTTTAATAACGAGGGTGATTAACCACTGCAGCCACTTAGGAAAAGAGTGTGACTGAATTTCTAATCCCTGTAAAGTCTGCAGGGAAAGCCAGGAGGGCTTCCCAAACGGGACTGGTAGCTCAGGATGAAGATGAAGGTTTGCATCGCTGCCCAAATATAAAAAAAACCCAAACAATTTAACCTTAAATCCAAGGCATGTAGAATCCTGTAATTGTAGAAGGGTGTAGGCTGGAAGGGACCTTAAAGAGCATCAGTTCCAACCCCTTTGGAAATGGGACTGAGCGCTGGGATCGTGCATTTAGTGGGAGCTGGACCCCAGTGCCACAAGAACTTGCCATTCTGTGACCAGATGCAGGCAGATGCATTACCTGTCCCCTTGGCCATGTTAATGAGTCCTGACTCCTGGCAAGGCTTAATTAGCTTGGGCACAGGGCCAGATGCAGCACTGGATGGTGCCTGGCTCTGTCTCACCCTGCCTGAGTGTATCATCACAACAGACTAGCTTGGCTGCAGCCAAGATCTGGTTCTGTCCAAAAATCCTGGGTAAAGCATGGTGGGAGTCCCATCCTGCCCTTCAGCTGCTTGCTGGCCATGGCCCCCCTGGAAACAGCCACTGCAGGAGATGAAGAGGAGAATCTGTTCTGCAACTGGCAGGGAGGTGCAGAGAAGGGTCTGTACTGCATCCCTCTGTGTGCCCTTCTCAGTGCTGCACATGCTCCTTCTCAGCCCTTTACAGCAGTGAATGAGAGGTCAAACACCTGGGATGGGGATATTTCATAAAAATTGATGGGGAGTAACACCACGATAATTCCTGCAGCTATCTCAGCCAAGATAATAATGGTAATAAAGGTCATAAACTTCTGCTTTGGGGCATGGAGTCACCACTCCCAGGGTCAGCACGTTCAGGGTCCAAAGACAGTGGGGTTAAGTGCCACCTTCTTTCCCTCCCCTCTGCAGCAGGATGCCAGTTTATGGATAAATGCTCAAAGCAACTCCAGGGATATAAAGCACCCCTTAAAAACTACCATAAAGTTAGAACGTGAGAGTCAGCATGTGATCTCTGTCAGAAGATGCTGAGCATCACCTTCAGGAAGAAATTCTTTCCTATGAGGCTGGTGAGGCACTGGCACAGATTGCCAAGAGAAGTTGTGCCTGACACATCCCTAGAAGGCCAGGCTGGAACTGGGCTTAAAGTAACCTGGTCTAGTGGAAGGTGTCCCTGTCCATGTCAGATGGTTGGAATGAGATGGGCTTTAAGGTCCCTTCTAACCCAAACCATTCCCTGATCACTAGTCAGCAGGTTAGTCAGATCAACAGAGTGATAAGGTGCTTTTCTACAAGAAGCCTTAAAACAATGAACTATTCCAGCACACAGAACTCTTGAGGTTTGGAAAAACTGAAAAAATCTGGATATCCCTAGAGAAGAGACACCACTCCCTAGGTTCCATGACTGGGGCTGGAGGAGGCTCTCCCAGGCTCTGTCCAGTGCAGTGTTCAGCTTCAGCAGTAGCAACAGAAGCCCCATCCCAGGCCAGAGCAGAACATCAGTGTCAGTTCCAAGGATGAAAATCTCAGCTAGGAAAGCCACAGGAGCACTCTTCTCCTTGGAGTTTGCACTCCTGAAGCAGCTGCTGACCACTCTGACTGCTCTTCATTGTCACCCAAGCATGAAATCCATGCTCTGCCTCTAGGAAAGCTGCCTCCTTCCTTTCTTCTGTCAGAAGTAAATAAATAAATAAATACCAGGAGGGAGGTCACACTGCTGTGCTGAAATCTCATTATGACATTCAGCCCCAATGTCCAAAACAAGAGCCTGATGATGATGACGCTGGGGCCTTCTTCTGTGGAGCTGTTCCTGGCACTGCTGCTGTGCTCTCGCTTTATTTCGTCCATCTGTAATGGTGTGACTGCAGCCCTGCGTCTCCGAGAGGCCCTTCAGCCTGCTATTGAACTGATAAATTCACTGTATTACTTTACACAAATCAATACCCCAGCAGTTATCAGCACTTGATGTGACTGAAATTGGTTTCAGCCAATTTGTGAGTGTAATAAATGTCCATTTATCAAATCAATTCATTCTGCAGGGCTCCTTGGCCCATCTGGGTTTGGGGTACCATGGGGTGAAGGCTCTGGGGCCAAACTCGCCGTGGGATCATTGCCTCCATCCAGGCTCTGCTCTGATGCTCCAGGGTCTGCAGAATTCCCAAAGAAGTGCTCTTCCAGCCCTGCTGCTGGCAGCTCAGGGTTATGGAACCCCAAATTAGACCAAAGCTATGTCCTTGCAAAGTTTCACCTGACCTGCAGGCAGCAACACACATCAAAAAACAGCCCTCATAAAGGACCCTATATTGTCCAAAATAACCCCAGCTTCCTTCAGACTGGAGCAGGATGACAGTCCTGCTCATCCATTTTCCTACAACTTTGAAACACTGACTGATTTCAACATCACAGCTGCTCAAAATTGGGAATTTTATCATTAAAACGTAGATTTTTCTGCACTACCCTCTCTTCAAAATCCCTAAAAAATTAACAATACTTTTCCTTCCTCCCTCCTCAGCTTCAGGAAGAGCTGGAACAAATTGCTTCAATCTTCAAGGTTTATTCCCCTTGAAAGGGGGAAGTGGTGGGTTTGAACCACTCTACCTCTAAGTAGAGTGGTTCAAACCCACTTTGAAGCACTGACCAGCAAATATGGTACATCCATATAAAAAAGGTATTCTTTACCTGGCATAATATTTAGGCTATTAGACCACAAAACAAATACACACATATATATATATATATATATATACTTAGGAAAAATGCCTCCTTTATTTTATAATCTCACAGAGGAGATGCTGCTGATCCCTTTTGCCTCTGCATCTTCCAGTGAAAAGGCAAATCAGCCCTAACCAGATCTAGAGCTCAACTATTTATGGAAGTGCCTGGAAACACAACCCTAAGCCTTTTAGCTCCTCATTTGCATGTACCAGTTAGAGAATTCCAGCAGCTCCTGAGCCAGCAGCAATGACCTGCCTGTTTCTGATATCAGGAGATGGAATATTTAATGGTGATTTTGTTAAGATGAACCGAACATCTACACCCATCGAAGGGGGTGGCCAAGCTGCCTCCCACCATCACCCAGTCAGGCACTAGTAGCAACCTTGTTCCCTGCGAGATGCCCAGCTACCATCAGTTAATCCTCATCCATCTTCTCCCAGTCCTGTCCTACTCCACATAGCAGAAAAGAGTAATGCAGGGCTTGAATATATCCTATGGAGCTATGGGGAAGAATTTTCCCTCTGTGGCAGTGATGCCATACTGTCAGGGTTGTGGCTGCAGTGAGCTCCCCACCGGCATTCCCAGTGCATCCTCTTGCACAGGGTTGCTGGGATAACAGCTGGACTTGGTGATCTTAGAGGGTTTTTCTAAATGATTCCATAATTCTGTGATTCCATTCTATCCCATCACTCCAGACCTGTGCTTCTAACCCCAGATCACATGTTCTCTTTGTATTCCTGGCTAAGCCTCTCTGGAGACTGTTTGGATCATGCACTGAGTGACGGATTAAATCCAATTATTCAATTAAGGCACCAGTTATAAATTAAACATATCAGCCAGGCTCAGTGGATCTGAAGATATGGCATGTGGCAGGTCTGCTCACCAGCAAATGGCAGTGGCGAGGGCAGAGTGGAGGGATGTAGGGTCCACAAAGTGGCAGGAAAACCAGCTGGGCACAAAATAAATAACAAAGATAGCGAGGAAGTGCTTGAGAGAGAAAGTCCTGTCTCGAAATTCATCCTTCTGGACAGAAAACAAAAAGAAAAGAAAACTAAAAGAAAAGCACGGCAGAAGGGAAGCGGGGAGGAGGGGACAGAGCGTCTCCCGCTACCTTTTGGTCCAATATCCCGAGGCTGCAGGGGTATCAAGCACATTCCCTATAATTCAATAAGAAAAACCTCCATAAAGGCAGGGACGTTAATGTGCAGAAACACCACCTGTGTCAGGAACAGGCACTGCCCATTAATCACAGCTCCCCAATTAGCCGAGGCTGCTGCCCCTAGGCACAGCCGCTCTCTGAACACACAGGGTGGCTGTCGTCTTTGCAGGAGTATAGACTCCTTCCCAGCTCCTTCCCAGCTCACACTGGGCTCCTCTTTGTTAACTACAGGCAATGGGTTTGTGTTTCTGACCGCACGTTCCTTGTGGTTCTGCCCTGGCCTCAACAGCTCTTATTTTGCCGTCCCATTTTCAGTCATTAACTGGAATGCACGGATGGGTCAGGAATTATTGACAGGATCCAGAGGCTTTGGACTGGCATACTAAACCCAGCCCAGCTTGCTGGAGCCTTGATTTCATGGAATCACAGAATGGTTTGTGTTGGGAAGGAGCTTCAAGCTCATCTCATTCCAACCCTCTGCCACAGGCAGGGACACCTTCCACTAAACCATCTTGCTCCAAGCCCCATCCAACCTGGCTTCAAACACTTCCAGAGATGAGGCATCCACTGTGAGTCCCCCAGCAACCTTGCAGACCTGCCCAGAGGCAGCCTCGGATCACGGCTTGAGGGAACAGCTTGTCTTCTCTGTGAAGCAGGTGTGGGAGGGCAGAGTTGCCAGCATGTGAAGAGTCCTACCTGCCCCCACCGTGGCTATGGCACTCTCCTGACCAATGATGTGCTCTTTTAGCCGCTGTTCCAGTGGGAACCTCCGCCGTTCCTCCACCTCCCTCCGGCGCTGCTCCTCCTGGAACTGTGGAGGGAAGAAAACAAAGGGATCAGAGGCTTGATGGAGCATTGGATCGGTACACAGACGTCAGAGCCCTGTATGGGGATCTTTCTGATATGATAGGGCCAGAGCACTCCCAGGGCAGATGCAGTTTGGTCTGGATGCACCAGCCCTAGCAAGGGGAAATTTCTGGATCTGTCGTGGATGGAGTTTGGAGTGAGTGGGAATGTGGATCCTGCTCTACTGATGGGAAACCAGACCCTGTGCTACCTCTGTACTGGTGTCATGGAAGGAACAATGGCACTGTTCAACAGCTCTTAACCATTAGGAGCTGTTTATTTTGGGAAATAAAGCCATGACTGTTCTACCTAGATTCGTTTTCCTACCCTCCACACATATCCTGTTCAAAGACTCCAACCAGATCCTGCAGGGATGGCAGATTATCACCATGCCTTATATCCAAGAGAGCTGGAGAGGGACTTTAGACAAGGGCACGGAGTGACAGGACAAGGGGGAATGGCTTCCCACTGACAGAGGACAGCGTTAGATGGGATATTGGGAAGAAATTCTTGGCTGTGAGGGTGGTGAGGCCCTGGCACAGACTGCCCAGAGAAGCTGTGGCTCTTCCATGCCTGGGAGTATCCAAGACCAGGCTGAATGAGGCTTGGATCAACTTGGTCTAGGTGGAAGGTGTCCCTGTCCATAGCAGGAGATTGAAATCCCTTCCAACCTAAAACGTTCTGCAATTCTAAGATCTTTAGAAAGTGCTGCTGAGCACCCTTCCTGCCACAAGCTGAGCTTGGCCATTCCCCACTGAGACCACTGCCTTGGGAAGATTCATCCCCCAAAGCCAGACTCAGATGAGGAGAGAACACAAAGAGCTCATGGGGTTTGCCAAGTGAGTAACCGCACTCACAGAAGAGTCCCTGTCATTGAACCCACCTCACCAAGGGGAAACACCCTCTACCAAAGCCAGAAGGCAGGTGCCAAAGATGCAGCAGAATCCAGCTGCTGGAGACAGAGTGGATAGCCCCCAGCCAGGCTGCTGACATCTCCTGGGCTAGCAGTGATTCTGACAGAAGTTAAAAAATAATAAATAGCAAACAATCCGATTTTGGCCAATGCTATCAGTCTCACGTGTAACAGAGATGCCATCAGCCCCGATCCTCACACAGAGCAATAACTTCTCTGCAGATCCCAGTGGAGCAGCTCTGGGACAGACATTGTGCCTGCGCTGATAACCCCTGGCGCTGGGTACGATCTCACCATACATCTGTGTCTGTCTGTAGGATCCTGACAATCTTTTCTCTCTCCCTCCTCTCTGGCCTTTTGGAAGGTGCAGGGATGTGATCAGTGATGTTAGGACACCCAACAATTCCCATGGGTTTATGGAGAGTAAGGAAAGATGGGCAGGAAGAGAAGGAAGGGTCACCCCTCCTCTTCAATACCATCCCCCTCCCTCGGAAAACTGACACAGTACAAGTCCTGGGTTGAAAGAAAGTTCCTTCCATAGGTAAAAGACCAATGTTAGAGCTTTTTCAATGCTGTCCCACTACAGTTTTCTGCTCAGGATCTGTTCTGGAGAGCCCTGCTCTTAATGCCAGCTACTCAGTGCGCCTGAAGTGCTATGAGACAGCTCCTAGATGGGTCATGCTGCTGGCTTGGAGCATCCTGAACATCTGCCTTAGCTCATATGGTGCAGGGGACACTGGGACAAGAAAATCCACCAAGAAAAAATGTATTTTAGATCCATCTGTGACAGAACTTCCAAAAAAAAACCCTACTAATCCTGGACTTCACACAAGACACAAACTTCCACTCCTTTCTCATCTGTTCCCCTCTCCATACACATCTAGCTGTTCCCACCTCCTTGCTTTGTGATATGCAATGGTCTTGGTGGGGACTGCGTCCTCACCCTCTGGCTCAGGGGTGACAACCTTCCATTGTCCTGATGAAACTTGTCTGGCTCAGCACTAGCCCCTATGTGGAGCACAATGATGTTACCTGCATGAAGAGCAATGCAGGAGCAGTGCTCTGCTCTTATGTTGGAGGCAACTGGACTTCTGCACTCACCTGGGTTAAGGAGGTTCTCCTGATGTGAGCAGGAAAAAGCATCAGAAATCTTAATTTTTAAAAAGAAAAGAACTCAGTCTGTGCTTTGGAAGGTGATAACAGCTGTCTGCCTGTCACTGGGGTGGGCACTGCAGTCATGGAGTCACAGAAAGGTGACCTTAAGAAACCTTATAGACCATCCCATTCCAACCCCTTTGCCACGGGCAGGGACACCTTCCACTAGACCTGGTTGCTCCAAACTCTGTCCAACCTGGCCTGGAACACTTCCAGGCATGGAACAGTCACAGCTTCTCCAGGCAATGTGTCAGAGCCTCACCACCCTCACAGCCAAGCATTTCTTCCCAATATCCCATCTAACCCTGCCCTCTGTCAATGGGAAGCCATTCTCCCATGTCCTGTCACTCCGTGCCCTTGTCCAAAGTCCCTCTCCAGCTCTCTTGAAGCTCCTTTAGGCACTGGAAGGGGCTCTAAGGTCTCCCTGGAGCCTTTTCTTCTTCAGGCTGAACACCCCCAGCTCTCTCAGCCTGTCTCTAGACCAGAGGGACTCCAGCCCTTGGAGAATCTCCGTGGCCTCCTCTGAACTTGGTCCAGCAGCTCCATGTCCTTCTGATGCTGGGAGTCCCAGGGCTGGAGGCAACACTGTAGGTGGGGTCTCACCTAAGCAGAGCAGTGGGGCAGAATCCCCACCTCCCCTGCTGCCCACGCTGTCGGATCAGCTCAGGACATAGGAGGCTTCTGGGCTGCCAGCACATATTGTTTTAAGGAAGAAAAGTGGAGAATAAAATAACTGAACTCTTTAAGAGCAGGAGGGGTAGAATTATCTGCTGGGTAAATGCTCTCTCGAGCCCAGCACCAGTAAGGAAACCTGCCCTGAACAGTTTGAAACTTGCCTTGGCTTTTATGCTTAAGTGATAGTTGGAAGAGAGAAAGGAAATATATCTCTGGAGCTGTTCCTGAGGAGGATGATTGTACTTGTATATAAACCACCAGTCTGCCAAGCCAGCCTTGATGAATATTCAGCTGGGGGGGAACTGGTGCTCCCGGGGTTTCATCCTCCCCAGCAGCCGCATTCCACCGAGAGTCTTTGAGAATTTATTGCTCATTTTAATCACTGCTAGAGAATGAATAGGCAGAACTATTATGGGATGGACATATCCCATAGATTTTATTTACATATCCTTGTGACAGAATAACAAGGAGTTTTCATATGTATTTTTAATTTATTTTGATTTCCTTTATTCTTTAAAAAAAATCAAACCAGAACTCTGTGTGTGTGCTTTTCCTGAGCCTAGACCACACTTGCCTGGTGTTGAGGACTCTTGAGCTAGTTCCCAGCACTAAACAGTCTGAAGAAATTTAAATAAGTACTTGTGTGTCTACAACTAAAAGGAAGGGAGAAGTCCTTGGAACTGGTGTCTTTCCACTGCTACTGGAGGGGTAGCAGACTCTGAACTGAGCTTGGCTCTTGTAAATCTGTCTTTGCCATTCAGCTCCTCTTTGCACCCCATCAGACCCATCTGGTGACCTCCCCTGTCTCCATCAGTGTCTGATGAAGGATTTTTAAGGAATATTTCAGCCAGGAAGAGCACACAGTTGCCCTTTCCCTAACCCCCATCTGGAAACAGCAGTGTGAGACGTCCTGACCAGGAGCTGGTGTCCACTTCATCCCGGTGAGTCACCTTTGATAGACCCTTCCTCCACCTGTGACTCATGGGTTTCTTTTTCTGTCCTGAACATCCTCATGTTGCTGGTTTAAGCATATTTCATGAGAAAAATGTCTCTTCTGGTTATTTGCAAACTGGCTGTTGGTTATTCTGGGCACAACCTTCTGTGTGGAGTTTGGGGCAATGAAAGCTCATTTTAACCTTTCTTTAAACTCACAAGAATTACCTCAAGATTTATTTTACCCTTCCTATGGAAGAACCCTTCTCCAGACCTCCACGAAGCTATCACAGCTTAGCTCATGTCCCTGACATCTTCTGAGCTGATCAGTTTATATCCTGTTTTCCTTTAATTCTTTAAATTCTTTTTCCTGTAAGGTGAAAGACACTGTCACCGTTTATGCCAAGGTTTGGTTCTGGTGGTGTTGTGCTCATCCTCTTCCCTTGGAGTGTTTTCCCATAAATGCAACCATACTTGGGAGGGATGCCAGAGGGATAATGGATAATGAAGCTGATGAACACGGAGGTACTCCAAGAGCTGGATCACCTCTGCTCTGGAGACAGGCTGAGAGCTAGGGGTGTATACCTGGAGAAGGGAAGGCTCCAGGGAGAACTTAGAACTTTAGGCCTGACAGGGCCTAAAGGAGCTGCAAGAGAGCTGGAGAGTGATTTTTGGATAAGGGCCTGGAGGGACAGGACAAGGGAGAATGGGTTCCCATTGACAGAGGGCAGGGTTAGATGGGATATTGGGAAGAAATTCTTGGCTGTGAGGGTGGTGAGGCCCTGGCACAGGTTGCGCAGAGAAGCTGTGACTGTTCCATGCCTGGAAGTGTTCCAGGCCAGGCTGGACAGAGTTTGGAGCAACCTGGTCTAGTGGAAGGTGTCCCTGTCCATGGCAGGGGGTGGAATGAGATGGGCTTTAACGTTCCTTCTTTCACGATTTTAGGAAAACCTGCTCTCAGAGCTGCCCAAGTGACCACAAAGTGCTGCTGGCTACAAAAGCAGTCATCAGGGCCACAGAAGACATCCATGGCAGCATTTCCTTTACCAGGAAGGAGTATGGAGAGCCCCAGAGGAAAGATCACTCTGTCCCTACTTAGGACAGAGGTTTAGCACTGGGGAATGTGGTTTTGAACTCCTGCCTGAGCGATGACTTTCAAAGGTGAGCACAGGCAGTGCAGAAGTTGACACCTGGCAGGTTTAATTCAGGGTAATGCCTCCTAAGTGCAGTAACTGACACAGTTTTAATTACCTTCATCCTCCGCTTGTGGGTAAGTTCTTAACCTCAGGTTTATGGCAAGCGAGTTTAAATTCCAAACCCATAGAACAAACACTGAGGTGCACAATGTCAGAGGAACTTTGCAGCCAGCAACAAACCTGGTCCCCTTGTGCCTCAGCTCCTGCTCTTGCAGTCTGGTGACAAGGGAATGCCCCTTCTCTGGGATGCAAGGAGTCCCCTGCCCTAGCTGATCTGTGCTGCTCGGAGACATGATGCTCACAAGGCATCACACAAGGGTTTGAGTTGGAAGTGACCTTAAAGCTCACCCAGTTCCAACCCCTACCATGGGCAGAGACACCTTCCACTAGACCAGGCTGCTCCAAACCCCATCTAATCTGGCTTTGAACACTTCTAGGAATGAAGCATCACTTGTCACTGCTGTGATGGTCTCTCCTACCCACTGATAGCTCACCGAACAAGGCCTCTGTCTACCAATTTTAAATATCTGAAATCCAGCTGCAGATCCCTCATTATCTAGTAGCCCACTGCTCTGCAAATGTACTGAATCCTGGCATTTTTAGTTGAACCAAGATGGCAAATGCGTTTCTTTTCCTTCTTTAAAGTAAATGGGACACGATGCGCTCCAGCTGCTCAAGGAAGACAGTGAGGCTCAAGGGATGAGACCCCACCATGGAAATGGGTGTCTTTTGCCTTAGACTCGTGCATGTGAACATCTGGATCCCAGGCCACAGCTGGACTCTGGATTCTCATCCCTGCTTGTTTGACAGAGAATTTCAGAAAATACAATAAAAACGGGCTCTGAATTTTACTGCATCCAGGGGTTACAGAGCAGCATTACAGGTCCTGGGCAGGTCACTGCTGAGTGAGAAATGGCAACTGGGAAGAGGAGGGCACAGCCACAGTCACAGTTAAAATACTACAGAAGTAGGTTTCTTTTCCTTATGCATCATGTTGTAATTTTTACAGACTTCTTTTGGAAAAGTATGGAGCTGTAGGGGTGCTGACAGTTACCAAGATGTCATCCATCACTTGCACCATAAAATCATAGAATCATAGAATGATTTGGGTTGGAAAAGAGCTTTCAGATCGAGTCTGACTGCTCACCCTGCACTGCCAAGGCCACCACTAACCCATGCCCCACATGCCACATCCACACAACATCTTCTTTAAAATTGTTCTTGTAATGGGAAAGGAAACCCATATTGGCCAGAATCTCAGGCTCACCTTCGCCTCTGATGCTCTCAGAATGTTCATTACCTCCCCTTCACGGGCGTAATCCAGGGGTGTGTGTCCCATTTCGTTCTTCTGCAGGGGGTTGGCACCTGATGGCACAAGAAATGAGTAAGATCAGGAGCTTGGAGTTCAGTCTTGGGGCAGAAGGAGCAGGAAGCACATTCTGTCTGTGTCCCCTCCTAACCTTTGCGTTGGAGGGTGTCTGGATCAGAAAGAGAGAATGTACAACCAGTGGTTACAAGTGCAGGTCTCCAGGGATGAAGAAAAGGGATTGTCACTGCTAACAACTGGCTTGTTAGAGAAGAGCTGCTGAGGGGGGATGAGAACACATGGTCACCAGAAGGAAATACAGCCTCACAAACGCACCCACTCTCAGTCCTGTGGGAGCCATGTGGTACCATTACAGCTTCAATTGGACACGCTGCCCATGTAAGCTGGAGCTGAAGCTGGAGCTGGCTGTTGCCTGCAGACCAGCTGCCCCACTGAGCCCCTGGAGCACTTCTGGAGAGAAATCACACCCTCCCTTGGAGTTTAATTAAAAAAAAAAACCAACAAAACAAATCCCCAAGACTGAGGTAGAGTGAACTTAATAAACACACGTACATGGAGAGAGCTCTCCCTCCAAGACACACTGGATTGCAGAAGAGCATTCCATGTCAAACTGGTCCAGTTGCAGTGATGGGAAATATATGGAGGGAAACTTGGTGATATCAGGAGACAGGGGTAATGGGCAATAGCTAGAGGGGCACACAAGGTCTCAGGATTCATCTCTGACTCTCAGCATCTCAGGAGCTCTAAGGCAGAGACTTGTCACTAACACTGGTGCACTCCATGACCCCACAACAACTACTAACCCTAAGAGTTATGAGAATGAACCTTCAAATTGGTTCCAAACCCCCTAAAACTGGAGCTGAAACTGACCATCCCAGTTATCAAGCTTGAAAAGCAGCCTGGTGGAGGAAGAGCTCATAACTGTGCTCAGCAGGTCTGGGATGTCTTCTACCCCAATCCTTCCACACATTCTGTGCAATGTACTCCTGCCTGCACAGGTCCAGACAACTCCACTGGTGTCCCTTCCAGCCTGAACCATTCTGTGATCCTGATGTAAACACGGGAGTGAGCCCAGGTACCTTGGCAGAGGCAGGCCAAGCTGCTCCTGTGCCATGAGACAGTGCAAAACACCAGGAGTGCTCAGTAACAGCGAGAAGCAATCAGAATAGATTAAGCAAGGGGAGTCTGTGGGAGCGGAGCTGGAGAGATTAGCCATTCCTAGGCATTGGCATCAGGGAACTATATTTGCTTACAGAATGAAAAATGTGCTCCATAAACATTCGACATGGACTAATTTCTGTGGCAAGCCTTGTCTTCACAAATAAAGAATATGATCAAGACAGGTGAGATTACACACTGCTGGGGCCGGCTGCTCCATATACGTTAAAGAGACAGTGCTCCCATGACCCCCCCTGCCAAAACCCACCTGGGTCTGTACAGTGAGCAGTGGGGCATGTTCCTGACTTCTCCAAATGATGACATCCTCGAGGCTAGGCCTCTCATTTCTGACAGAGGGTTTGTTTGGCTTTGTCCTGGATCTATCAATAATGGCTCTCCAATATTGGCCTAATCCCCCTGTTAATGGCTTTGACGACTTGACTAATTGCTGCAATAATTGATAGAACCCGACTCCTATAACTGGTCGATTCCAACCTCGAGTACTGGCAGCAATAAAATATTATGCTGCCATAAATAACGGTATCACTTGGCTTGCTAATAGAAGGTAAAAGTGGCCACTGGTCCGTCGGTGCCCCAGCTGACCCCACTCCTCATCCCCACCTCCTCTCCTGCCCTCTCCCACCCTGTGCCACAGGCTGCAGCAGTATCCAAGGGGACATCAACCTTCCACGACTTAATAGAAGGCAATTTGTCACCTCCCACTCGCTGTCTGTAGCTGGAGATGGACACCTGGGCAGCACCTCAGGCTGTGCGAGCCTGTCGCCTCCTCCCACCCTCCATGCTCATATTAGAAGGCCCTGGCTGATAATATTTGATAAATAGCGTGGGGGTTCTCTCCCTGCACCCGCCCAGCTCTGTGGCGCTGCAGCAGCTGCAGAAGGTCACTCATTGGGGAAATATGTTTCTGTCAGTGGGATCGAAAAAAGTTTAGTGGAGTGACAGGCCTCAATTTTTCAAATTTTATTAACTCTGTCCTCTTAACAATTTGTCTTGAATTCCTTCAGATTCTGGGTAACTGTCAAAAGAGCTGGCGATGCAGCGGATACTGGTACTTGAGTCCCCCACTGCTGTCAGGATAGGGATGGGGATCGCAAGAGGAAGGAGAGATGGCAGGAGGGAAAGGAGAATGCCAAAGGGCACAGACAGAACTTGAAGGAACATCCCAGTAATGCTCCCTGTGTCCTCAGCAGCCCTGAGATGCTGCTGCAGCCAGAAAAAGGTTCACACTTCTAACAGACATGGCACACAGTGGCATTGGGGACTCATATGGACAACTGGAGAATGACATTGCTCCAAAGAATGAACAGATCACAGCTTGAGAAAGCCCTGAGCACTGGGACAAGAAAACCACTCTTGAGGACCTTGTTTCACACCCAGATGGTGTGAAAGCTCCTTCTCCTGGGCATACCCACAGGTAGCCTCCAGCTGAGTGACTGGGTCCTGAGCTGTTCCCAGGAGTGGGTGTGGAGACAGAGAACTGGCATCAGACAGTCCCTGTCCTGATGCCGCTCTGAAGGTCCTGCCTGCAAATGAGCTGGGCAGCAGCAGTGGCCTGTGGTGACCTGTGGTACAAAGACAAGGTGCCAAAATGTTCAACATCTCCTATCTTCCTTCTTTGGTGTCCAGAAGGTACAATATGGTGGAGGTAGCAACTGAGTACTTGGGCAAGTCTCCAGCACAGAAGACAGCAGTGCTTCAGTCAGGAAAGTCAGGGAAAGCCATTCTCCCAGTATAAAGCCATTCAACAAGGATAGAATCACAGAACATTTCAGGTTATGAAAAGCCCTCTGAGACCATTGAGTCCAACTGTTCCCCCAGCATTGCCAAGGCCACCATTAACCCAGGTCCCCAAGTTCCACAACTATACGACTTTTAAATCCCTTCAGGGATGGGGACTCCACCACTGCCCTGTGCAGCCTGTGCCAGGGCTGGACAACCCTTTCAGGAAAGGAATTTTCCCTATATCCAACCTAAACCTCCCCTGGCACAACTTGAGGCCATTTCCTCTTATCCTCTCTATCACTTGTTACCTGGAAAAATATAACAATCCCCACCTATATAATACAGCCATTGCATTAAGCCACTCTCCTCATTAGAAAACTATTCTCCCAGTATGAAATAATTCTCCCCACTATAAAACTGTTCATAGAATCACAGAATCACTGACTGGTTTGAGTCCAAAGGGACCATAAAGACCTTCTATTTTCCACCCTCTTGCCATGAATAGGGGTGCCATTCTCCCCAGTATAAAGCCATTGAACCAGTACAAAGCCATTCTCTCCAGTATAAAGCCATTCTCTCCAGTATAACATCCCAGCACTGAGTCTGTCCTGACTGGAGGGTCTGAGCACACTTGGTCCCTGGGCAGGACAGGTACAGGCAAGGCCTGGGCACAGGCAGCAGGGATGAACCTGAGAGCATTTCTCTCTACTCCTCATGGCACTGCACCCAGGAGTACCTCAAGATCTTTCAGCAGGTTCTGCAAGCACCCCTTCTGCTAGGTCACCACCTTGGACCCATCTTGTACTCCAGCACACTATGGGGACTTGGGGAGCATTCCTTTCCCTGCAGCAGACTCTGCTGGGTCCAATATCCCAGAAGTGGGTGGGAAATAAATTCATCTTTCTGTTAAAGGGAACTAAATCCCAGAAAGAGGAGCCTGGAAGTGCCAAAGCCCATGGTGGTTGCTGCTGAGGGTGCTTAAAGTGGACACATTGCGTGGCCATCACCCCAGGCCAGGATGTCCCCACATGCCACACCTACATATCTATTAAATCCCTCCAGCGATGGGGACTCCACCATTGCCCTGGGCAGCCTGTGCCAGGGCTGAACAACATTTTCAGGGAAGGAATTTTCTCTAACACTCAACCTAAACTTCCCCTGCTGCAACATGAAGCTGTTTCTTCTTGTCCTATCACTTGTTGCCTGGGAGAACCCAGCTACAACCTCCTTTCGAGTAGTAGTAGAGAGTGAGAAGGTCCCCCTTGAACCTCTCTTTCTCCTGTGAGGGGCACAAAACCGACCCCAAGATTTGAGGTGTGACCTCATCAGTGCCAGGTACAGGGATCAGTTACTGTCCTGGTCCTGCTGGCCACACTGTTGGTGACACAAACCAAGATGCCCTTGGTCTTATTGTTCAGCTGGGCACACACATTGCACCTGCACCAGCTCCAGTTCCACCACATCAAGCGCTGCATAATGCACAGCCCTGGGATGGCAGTAGCCCTCACAGAGCTCTAGGGGAGCAGGATCTGTGCTCCCTTGGTCCAGTGACCTCACTCTCAAAGCATAACAAGCCTTTCCAACCTAAATTTGTCCAGCTAGGTTGGATGGGGCTTAGAGCAACCTGATGTAGAGGAAGGCGTCCCTGTTCGGCCTTGGACAAAGCAAAAGGCTTTCTCCAAACCTCAGCTTCAAAAGCACCGCACTGCAATGGGACACATGCTCAGGCCAAACTTCTCACCAGAAAATACAGCAAAGAATCCATGACCAAGGAGCTTTGTTCCACAAGGGAAAAACACAGATCTTGCTAGAAACAAAGCAGCAGCCCCCCAGCAGGTAACTGTCAGAAACATAGATGTTAAAGACTGAAGAAACCCATGATGTTTATTAAAGTCCTTATCATAAGAAGAGTTAGGATCTTAGGAATAAACCATGCCATCATCCTTCCAAGCCCAGAGGAGATGAAGACAACACAATGAAGTGTTGGGTCTGGCAAGACAAATGTAAAAGAACCACAGGTAATAAAGGATTTAAAAGAAGCCCCTGCTTTACAAATGAAAGCTAGGACCTCTGAGCCTTATCAGAAGCTGGAAATCAGCCTGAGGGAGTGAGTTTCCATAAGTGATAAAGATCAAGGCCCGGCTGGACAGGACTTGGAGCAACCTGATCTAGTGAGAGGTGTCCTTGTCCATGGCAAGGGTCTGTAACAAGATGAGCCTAAAGGTTGCTTCCAACCCAGAACTGTTCTCTGATTCTATGACAAATGGGAAAGTTGCGATACAAGAAATAGGGAAAGAAATAGGGAAAGAAAAGAAAGAAATAGGGTAAGAAAAGAAAGAAAGAAAGAAAGAAAGAAAGAAAGAAAGAAAGAAAGAAAGAAAGTCTTAAACGTGTGCACCTTTCATTCTACCTTTATCAGAACCTGAGTGTAACTTGGTCTACGCCTACTTGACAAGTGTGTGAAAACAATCCACCTGACTCTGGACATTTGTTTTGTAAGGTAAGACAGGAAACTACAGAATCATACTCTTCCCATATATCCATCACCCTCTCTCCCTATACCTATGTGTGCAGAGCTCTTAAGTTCATGCCAAAGATGATGTCACTGTCAAGTCTGTCCCCAGAAACACTTCAAGAGGGATCTATTTACTCCCCTGCCTTAAGGGAAAACTATTCCTAAGTGCTCCAACACAGACAGAAATGTGCTGGCACTTTGGACTCTTATTGCTCTCACTACGGTGGGATGCTGGATGCCTCGATGCTGGGATATGATTGGTTTCTAAACCCCAGTTCCATAGGATTTTAATTACTGGTCTGGCATGGTGGGGAGTGGAACTGGCTGTGGTCAGACGAAGGATCGATATGCCGGCCCAGAACATATTGAGCCTCAGCACTCACAGATGCTATTGCACTATTTAATCATTTTTTGCAAAATTTACAGTGCAACAGAAGGAATCAATACGGAATTTATCACATTCTCTTGTAAATATGAGCATGGAGAGAGAGAGAGGATCTCAGGCATTCTGGCATGACAGCTGCCCTGGGCAGCAAACCTACACAACAGACCACCCAGGACAGCTACCATGCCTGGGACTTGCTAAAAAGGGCCCAGCCAGCCGCTGGGACTTGCATTCCTGGGGACAGCTGCATCCACAGTGGCTGCATTTGTATGCTCTGACCTGCTTGCAAGCTAAACCTAGTCCCAGATACTCTCTAGGAAAAATGGGAGGAAGCCACACAGGTTGTGCAGAGCCTTATTCTGCACAGCATGGTTTGCAGAGCCTGAGTCATAGAACAGTTTCATGGAATTTTCTGGATTGGAAAAGCCCTGCCAGACCACACTCCCACCACAGTAAGGCCACCACTAACCCATGTCCCCAAGTGCCACACCCACAAGGCCTTTAAATCCCTCCAGGGATGGGGACTCCAAACCCTGTCACAGCCCTGGGCAGCCTGTGACAAGGCTGAACAACCTTTTTGGGGAAACCTCCCCTGCCACAACTTGAGGCAGTTTCCTCTCATCCTGTTGCTTGTCACCTGGGAGAAGAGCCCGACCCCCACCCGGCTCCACCCTCCTTTCAGGGAGTTGTAGAAAGGGAGGAGTTCTACCCTGAGCTCTTGTTTACTCTGGTAACTGCTGACTGCAGCAAAACCTCAATGTCACTTTCTCAGGATGGGCTAAAACCAAAGGTATCTCCTCTCTGTTACCAGGAACTGGATGCTGGGGACCTGAAAGCCCACTACCCTCTAGGGATATTCTTAACTCTCCCTCTGGAAGAATGGACCCTTTTCATCTGGGAGGCAACAGAAAACACTCCAAGACAAATTATGCAGTAATTAATTAGAAATTAATTGGGTTAGAAAAACCCAATTAGAACCTGATTTTTCCACAGAATACTATAAGCACTTTTGTTTTCTGATGTCCGAAGCCCATCCCTTGCAATGCTGGCTCCGTAATCTATTTACTCATCACTCACCCTCCTCACAAGACCTGCAATTACATTGGACTGAGGAGAGGAGTGCGTAACATTACGAACAAATGCACTGGGCTAAATTTACCAGCAAATTGAGTTCAGCAGACCAGGTTATTGCAGCTTCAGCTAAATTGTTTTCACAAATGTATGTTTGTTTCTTCCTCTCTCTCCTTCCCATCTAATTAGAGATGAAGGACTCCAAGACTGCTGAAGAGGACCTTTGGACAAGGGCAAGGAGTGACAGGACAAGGGAGAATGGCTTCCTATTGACAGGGAGCAGAGTTAGATTGGGTATTGGGAAGAAATTCTTGACTGTGAGGGTGGTAAGGCCGTGGCACAGGTTGCCCAGAGAAGCTGTGACTGCCCTATCCCTGGCAATGTTCAAGGCCAGGCTGGAAGGGGCTTGAAGCAACCTTGTCTAGTGGAAGGTGTCCTTGCCCATGGCAGGAGAGGTTGACTAGATGAGCTTTAAGGTCTCTTACAATACAAATCATTTTGTGATCCTGTGATTCCACTAAGGATGTACTGCAGGAGGCATTTCCAATGCAGTAACAGCCTGGTCAGCGTATGTGATGGATCTAGGAGGAGCTGGGAGCAGAGGGGATGATTTCTGAAGATGGGAGATAGAAAGCAAGGCAGTCAGGGATGAGGAGAGCACTAGGGAGAATGGAACACATATGGAGCCTGCTCAGGTTTGGCAGGAGAGCATGTGTTGGTTTGTGCAGTGGGGTTAGAGAGAGGGGAGATCCCACCAACTGGCACGGGTCAGTCTCTGAAGGAAGGAACTGCTCTACTTTTAGGCAAGGATAGGAAATACAAGCCCCTACCTACCTACGTGCAGCAGCAGAATAGTGCACTGCCACACAACGGTGTGAAAATAACACTTCCACATGTCAGCAGATGACAGTTCAGACAACCCCTGGCTGCATAGACACACACACACACACACACCAAACACACCTTGGAAAACCACTTGGAAATGAATTTTGATATCCAAGAAAAACG
The DNA here is from genome assembly GCA_013400515.1 of Erpornis zantholeuca. Classification (NCBI taxonomy): domain Eukaryota; kingdom Metazoa; phylum Chordata; class Aves; order Passeriformes; family Timaliidae; genus Erpornis; species Erpornis zantholeuca. The sequence goes on from VZTN01021091.1 coordinate 89,661, forward strand.
GCAGCTAAGCTGCTATGCACCAGGAAAACCTCACTTCTACACTTCTTCCTGTGCCTAGTTTCTCAGGTGTATACAGAAGGAAGTGCTTTGTTCTGATTTTGCATTTTGTAAGCTCCAACCAAAGACAGTTCCTGCAGCATCTTCTTCTGTGCTCTGTCTAGTTTAATTTTAATTTACTGAAAGGTCACCATAGCTATGACAACTTTTCCCAGCACATGGCTGTGAAAGAGGAACAGTGTCTCATGCTGGGAGAAGGGTCATTTACCTGCAGGGCAAAGCCCTGAGCAGCAGCAGTGCTGTCCTTAGCTCTGAATCACAGACTCACAAGATTGTTTGGGCTGAACAGACCTTAAAGCCCACATCATTCCACTCCCCTGCCATGAGCAGGGACACCTTCCACTAGGCCAGGTTGCTGCAAACAACCTGACCTTGAACACTTTCAGGCAGGGGGCAACCACAGCTTCTCTGCACAACCTGTGCCAGGGCCTCACCACCCTCACAGGGAAGAATTCCTTCCCAATATCCCATCTAATCCTGCCCTTTGTCAGTGGGGAGCCATCCCTCCCTTGTCCTGTCACTCCAGGCCCTTGTCCAGAGCCCCTCTCCAGCTCTCCTGCAGCCGCTTTAGGCACTGGCAGGGGCTCTAAGTTCTCCCTGACGCCTTCTCATCTCCAGGTTGAACACCCCCAGCTCTGCCTGAGCTCCTGTGGGTCTGGGTCCCTGCATTTCAGTGACAGGTTCTGGAGCAGAACCATTTGCAGAAGGGTGGTTGATGTTGGCTGTGCTCCATGGCACCGTTACGCCATTGCCAGAAAGCTGCACCGTTTAATACTGCCTATTTCACTTAAATACTGACATAATAAAGGCTCCCTCTAAAACAGGGAGACTTCTGTCACCAGTGAGCTGGTGACCCTGCCTGCCTTCCTCTGAGCCAAACACAAAGTCCCTAGAATCGATTGTGCCTGCAGTAGCAACTGGTGCACTCTGTGGATGCGAGTGCTCACCCACCCCTTCCCCAAACACCAATATTTATGGTGTTGCCTTAGGTCAGGGGACTGTGAAATGTCACCAACAACTGCCCGAAAGGACAACAGAGCCGCCACTTCGTCTCGCGGTCTGCTGGGCACACACATGCTGACCACAGGGCTATAAGGTCCTGGAGGGGTCAAGCGAGTCACTGAATGGGCCACAAAAGGCTAGGGATGTGGGGTGAGGGGCAAGTGCAGGGGGCTTCCCTTAAAAAACAACAGCGGGGTAGGGACGTGGTTGGAGCAGAGAGGGGCTGGGCGGTTAATGGCTTTGGCCCGAGGGCAGGGCACCAGCGAGGGAAGTTAGAGGGAGAGTAAACGGAGACTTAGTAAAAGGCAGGTGTAGGGAGGAAGCAAGGGGAGCCTGTTCCATGTCAACAACCAGGAGCCACTCTGTGCGCGGATGTCAATGGCAGCACAGGGACATTACCCTCACAAAGGGCTGAACGGTGTTCAATCTCCACGCCAAGACCCTTGGCCATGTATTCATCCCAGATTACACAGACAAGGAGGCAGCGATCTCCTTCTTTGTTATCACATGAACCGGGAGGAGGGAACGCCCCCACTGAATGCCATTAAATCCTCCTATCATGCTCCCATCAGGAAATCCAACTCCAGCACCCGAAACTTCCTGAAAGGTCAGGGAAGGATCTGCTGTCACCCCAGCAGCTCAGAGTCCACTTGACAGAAAGGTGAAGCTTATTATATTTAGCAAATAATCCTCATAAATCCTCATCCTAACCATGACAGCAGAGTAAGTGGGTATTGTGGATGGTGAACAGGGATTAATCTGAGGAACACTGTGAACTCAGCCTTGGGGTTCTACCAGGGCTCCAATGGGATCTTTCACACCATCACCTAATGGAGATTCCCACTGGTGGGCTGGTGTCTCCAGGATTTGAGCATCGGGGCATGCTCTGCAAGACAGGGATTTCCACTTGGAAATGAACTCTTAGTGTAGGCTCTTGAACTGGATCCAGAAGAATTTCTGTGAGTCTGGATTAAAAACGGAACAGTGATGAGTGACTGTCAATTTTCTGGCTAAGTTCTGAATTTTCACTTTGATTTCACACAATCCTTCCATTTGTACCCAAACAAACACGGTCCCACAGATTGTTAAATGCTTTTTTTTACTGAGATCCAAGTGAGTTCTTTCGAGCTGAGACACTTTACTATAAACAAAGAACTCTCTGTGGGCACCAGGCAGAGAAAGGGCCATTCACAGAGATGGCAGTGCCTCCAGGACAGATATAGAAACATCTCTGGAACAAAAAGAACAGTTGCCTCTGTGAAGTAAGGCCTGGATTGGAACAGCATTCAGAGAGCTAAGCAGGGCACAACTGGAGAAATAAGCTGGATTTACTCCTTATAGTGATTTATTCAGGAAGGAAAAATTCTTTAGTGCCAACTTCACTTATTTGCACCCATTTTTTACCTGTACTTAGGGTAACCAAGGAGCTGCCTTGGTACTTACAATCAACTGATAATATGTGACATGCAAAGAGGCTTTCCAAAGCAGAAATGAGAAGCAGGTATCTTTGTAGAAAATGCTATTCCAGGTGATTCTGCCCCACTCAGGTGAGACCCCACCTGCAGTGCTGCCTCCAGCTTGGGTGTCCAACATCAGAAGAACCTGTAACTGCTGGAGTGAATCCAGAGGAGGCCACAGAGGTGTATTGAGGGCTGAAGCCCCTCTGCTCTGGAGACAGGATGGAAAAGCTGAGGTTGTTTAGTCCAAACCATTCTGAGATTCTATGATTCACATCATGACATGTGTGAAACACTCTCTAGCCTCAAGAAGAATAGATTCTCTTTGCACATAACTGTTCCCAATACTGCTGTGACAAGGACTTTTCCAGCACTTCAAGCCCACTGCCCTGGGGTGCTCCCTGTAACACCCCAGGGCCCCTTGAACTCTCCCACAAAGCCTTTCCAGGTCTGTGCATTCACAACCCATTACTCAAGCAGGTAAAGCACACTCCACTCCACTCCACTCCTCCTGTGGGCATCCCTGCCCACAACTGTGGGATCCCAGGGGTCTTGTTGGAGCAGTCGCTTCTGACTGCCAGTGTCCATGGCCAAGTGACCGCTAAGCACACGCTGTTGGCCCATGCAACAGACATGCAGTAAGTCATATGCTCTGGGACCGTGCCAGGTTCTTTGTTCACATAATGTCCATATGTGCTGTGAACATGGAGGGGGGCTTCTATGTCAGAAAAATGTGATGGACCCCACTTGGGCCAGTATTTTTGTCTGAGGACTTCCCAGCCACACAGCCTCACAGCTTCCTGAGCAGCTGCCTGCTTTTTCAGCTCTCTTCCCCACAAACATTCCCGTGGAACCCTCCCTTTGCAATAGATTTTCTTTCATTGGCTCATTTGTTTTTGGATTAATTTGTGGCCAGAAGCGGGGGTTCTGGTATCTGTAAGGCTCCCAGAGAAACCCTAACCTGGAGTTCAGTGCTACAGAATCTCACCCTTTCACTCTTATTTACCTATTTCTGAAAGATAATAAGCATATAGGACAAATGAGGATCAAAGTTCAATGTTGCCACAATTATTTTTCCTCATCCCATCTGGGGATGTTTAGCCATCACAGATGCTACTTTCCATTATCTTTTTAGCTTCCTTCTTAAAGAATGAGCCTTATGTGAGCATGTCATACCACTACATACTTGTCTGCTTCCCTAGAACTAACTTCTGCAATGCCCACACCATGAAGATTACAACATTCCTCAAATTTTTGCAAAAATCAGCATCTGGCCAGCCAGACCCTAGTCAGCCAGTCTTTGGCAGGGCCAGGCTGGGACAGGTGGTCACTTGAAGTTCCACTTGGCAGAGGCTGCTGGCAGCATACACCTGAGGCAGGCACAGCATTGCTGTGGCTGGCTCATCTCCAGGTGACCTTGGGGACATCACAGGGAGGAGAGCTGTTGAAATTGCTGGAGGAGAAGGAATGCTGGGGACAAAGAATGTCACATATGGAGGAAAGCAGAACTATGGACAGCTTGGTGGTCTGAGGAACAAGGTAAAAGCACTGTGCAAGTGCAGGTACACACTAAGCAGATGCCAGCTCTGGAGAACAGCACAACAGTCACAAATATCATCCCAGAAGGAACAGCAGGAGGGTACATATAAAAACTGTTGTCATGGCAGCACATTCCTATTCTGTTGGCTAAACGCATTTCATTCTGCTCCACTAGTGCTGATAAGCTTTTTCCCCATGAAGACAGTTGAGCACTGAACAGGCTGCCCAGGTGAGTATACAAGAGATGAGAGTAAAGCACGCTCCATAAGGAGAAGGGCCCTGTGATTTAACCAGGAGGACCAGTAACTGCATAAGCTAATTCCTATCAATTCTCCCAAGAATTGCATTGTCCCAGTGCCAACAGTACTTGAGTTTCCACCATTTCATCTGGGTGCCAGCACCTATCCTGTGCCTTGTCCACAGAGCAGATCTGTTCCTGGTATAGTGGGGACTCCCATTCCACAAAGGGACATCAGGGATATGACAGATGACCTGAGTAAACACTGCAACAGGAAAATTATCAAAATACTAAGCAGAGACCAGTGGGGGCATCTGGGGCACCCAGTCCAGAAGGGTGTGGAGCTGCTGGAGCAAGGCCAGAAGAGGTCACAGAAGCTCTCCAAGGGCTGAAGTCCCTCTGCTCTGGAGACGGACTGAGAGAGTGGGGGGTGTTCAAACTGGAGGAGAACACTCCAGGGAGAACTTAAAGACCTTGCCAGGGCCTGAAGGGGCTCCAAGAGAGCTGGAGAGGGACTTTGGACAAGGGCCTGGAGGGATAGGACAAGGGAGAATGGCTTTCCAATGGCAGAGAGCAGGGTTAGATTGGGTATTAGGAAGAAATTCTTCCCTGTGAGGGTGGTAAGGCCGTGGCACAGGTTGCCCAGAGAAGCTCTGACTGTCCCATCCCTGGAAATGTTCAAGACCAGGTTGGATGGGGCTTGAAGCAACCTGGTCTAGTGGAAGGTGTCCCTGCCCATGGCAGGGGGGGGGGATTGGGTGGTATTTGCGGGTCGTTGCAGCCCAAACCATTCTGGGATTCTGTGATTCTCTGGCTGCTGAACTGCAGTAGGAAAGGGAAAACTCAATGACTAAGGTGAGAAGAGCCACCAAAAACGCATGAGAAAAAACACTGGAGATGAATGGGAACACAGAAACTAAAAAGTGAAGAGGTGAAAGCAGACAGCAAATCACACCAAATTGTAACAGTGACAAGAGTATGGCCTGTGTCTGAACCTGACAGTTCTGTGGGATGGGCTGACTCAGAAGTGCTCTTGGCCCATGAGCTGGGTGGAACTACAAAACTCACCTGCATCCAGCAGCAGTTTGACTGTCAGGTAGTCATCAGCCAGAACTGCATAGTGTAGAGCTGTGCAGCCCTTGAAGTTGGCTCGGATGTTGAGACGGTTGTTGAAATCATCCTCCCGGGTGACAAGGACTGCAGGGGACAAAGAATGAAAGCTCAGCTCATTGAGATAATTACAGAACTGCTTTTCTGCATGTGCAGCAGCAGTATGGACCCACCACCCCTCACCAGGCAGGAAGCATCTTAAGGGCTTTGTAGCTTTTTCTAGAATCACCAGGACACCAGTGGGGATTTCTGGTGGCCTTTGTCCCCACTCCACTAAGGAGCAGTAAAGACAACATGGTTTCCATGTATCCCAGTGACTGCCTACACAGTGCCAAGGCAGGGGAGAAGGTGGGTGGAGAACACCTGAGCAAATACGTCAGCCTTTTTCCAACCATTTATTGTAGGATAACAGGATGGTTTGACTTGGAAGGGACCTTAAAGCTCATCTGGTTCCACCCCCCTGCCATGGGCAGGGACACGAGACCAGGGTGCTCCAAGCTCTGTCCAGCACTTCCAGGGATGGGGCAGTCACAGCTCCTCTGGGCAACTTGTGCCAGGGCCTTGCCACCCTCAGAGGGCAGAATTTCCTCCCAGTATCTAATCAAAATAATGATTTTAGCAAAAAGGAAACTATGACAGGAAAGAATGCTGCCCCCGCTATGGCTTGACCTTCAAGAAAATTCCTGATTTTGGGAGTCTCCAGCACGTAAGTCCATGTGTCTCAGCACGGCATGGCTTTGCAGGAAGGGTCTGCAGCATCCCTGCTCTCCTGTAGCTGGTCTAAGGATCAGGCTCTAGAAAATCTGGATTTTGAACTCTTTGCTTTAGTCATCAGCAAAAAAAATAAGAGAGAGTGACTTTTTATAGGGGCAGATAGTAACAGGACAAGTAGAAATGGCTTCAAACTGACAGTGTGCAGGGTAAGATTGAATATTGGGAAGAAATTCTTCTTTGTGAGGGTGGTGAGGCAATGGCACAGGTTGCTCAGAGGAAGCCCCATAAATACCCTGCCCCACCATGGAGCATGAGTGATGGCGGGACTGGCGTGTGCTGTCTCCGTTCAAATGAACAGCACCCACCTGGTGGGCCAAATTCTGTTCCTGGAGGTGTGTCCAGCTCCTTGCTGAAAGGGTCTGTACCCAAAACGCAGCAGACCCAGACTTGGGGACAGAGAGAGCTTCCAAGTGCTCTGAGCACCTTATACTGTGCTACGGCAAAGCAAGCAGAGCTGGAAAATGGGTGTGCCACAGGGACTTCTTCACGGTCCCTTGTAAGAATCATCAAAAGATTTCCAGGAGATTTGAAAAGTTCAAAAGTGAGAAACACTGTGATGAATACCTGATGCCATCCGAGCCCAGCAAGTCCACTAATGAACCACAGTCCCTCCAGGAAGATCAATTAATGCTCTGGCTCCTTTCCTTCCCTGGGTCCTTTCTCCAAGCACACAGGGTGAGTATGTATATTTATTTATTTGTCGTCATTTCCTACCCAGGGAGGAGCAGGATAATGAACTGCGTGCGTCAGGGAAGATGAATCTGAGATACTAGGGAGCAGTGCAGTAAAGAGATTAAAGTGTTATTATTGTTGGTTTTTTTCCCCCATGGTCCGTTGTGACAGCTCGGCCGTCATCTGTAAAAAATGTCTCTGAGAGAGATAATCATCGGAAACTCAATAAAGCGTCAGGGGAAGCCTCGTCCACCATCCATCACTGGGTGCCTGGAAATTTTCAGCCCTCTGTCTCTCTTCCTGCCATCCATATAAATGTCTGTAATATATTTTGTGCAGTGGTTGTGGAGCACACCCTCTCGATTTGGATGTTTTTATGAAAACATATTTATACACGAAATATGTAAATGTCTAAAAAAAAAAGGTAAAAACAAAGGCAGTTTCTCTCTCTCTTTTAAAAAACGCAACTGAATTTATTTTTTTTAATAAAACATGTCAACCAAAGAATTAATGCAACTTCTCATGGAGTGGCCTTATCTTTTCTTCACCCCAAAATATATAACATTATAGAGGGATGAATGCAGACAAAAACAATTAACTTTCTTGGTTGATATACTTTATCTTAAATAAAGTCTATGTACATGCATTATGTATTGGCATTCTATTGCTCATTTTTTAATGTAGTTTCATACATTTTACATTCCCTGCTATAGGGATGTGATCTATGTATGCTCTCTCTCCCATCAAGGAGTAGGTCTGCTGCACGGGTGGGTCACAGTGAGGGATGAGAGCAGGGAGCTTTTACAAATACAGAATAACGCCTTGTCAAAGCTGTCACTTCACTGTTCCATCTTCTTAACTCAACCTGTGCTTTATGAAAGGTTCAAATATTACACCTTCATTAGGCTTTCACAGAGCTTTTGCCTCTTAGCACTGAGCCAGAAGCACAGACAGGCCTGTGGATAAGGTCAGAGTGTCTCAACAGCATCCATGGTGTGGCTGCAGGATGAGGGAAGTGACCCTGTGCTGGGTGCTGCTGAGGCCACACCTGGGCTCAGTTTTGGGTTCCTCACACCAAGGAGGAGATTGAGGTGCTGGAGCATGTCCAGAGAAGGGCAATGGAGCTGTGGAATGGTGTGGAGCACGAGTCTGGTGAGGAGTGTCTGAGGCAGCTGAGGGGGCTCAGCCTGGAGAAAAGGAGGCTCAGGAGGGGCTTTCTCACTCTCTACAACTCCCTGACAGGACAGTCGAGCCACGTGGGGGGTCAGGCTCTTCTCCCAGAGAACAAGGGACACGACAAGAAGAAATGGCCTCAAGCTGTGCCAGGGGAGGATATTCAGAATGGATATTGTGAAAAATTTCTTAATGGAAAGGGTTGTTAAGCCCTGGCGCCATGTGCCTAGGGCAGTGTTAGAGTTCCCATCCCTGAAGGGATTTAAAAGTCATGTGGATGTAGCACTGGGGGACATGGTTTAGTGGTGGCCTCAGCAGTGCTGGGAGAATGGTTGGACTCCATGGTCTCAAAGAGCTTTTCCAACCGAAATGCTTCCATGATTCTATTCTATGACCTTATGACTCAGGCTTTGCAAACCATGCTGTGCAGAGTGAGGCTCTGGACAAACTGTGTGGCTTCCTCCCATTTTCCACTCTGAGCACCTGGGACAAGGTTTAACTTCCAAGCACATCAGAGCACACAAATACAGCCACTGTGGATGCACATACAAATGCAGCCATACCCGGGAATGAAGGTCCCAGCAGCTGGCTGGGCTCTGGCAGGGCAAGGAAGATGTCTGGGAAACATCCTGTGGCCTGCTAGCTCAGAGGTGAGGTTGGCAGGTCAGGACAGTGCTTGGATGGGGAAAAGGCTTCTGGAACGGGAAAGACAGGGACATTTAGCGGGATTGAGTCCTACCAGCATTCTTGCTGGTGTGGAGAACAGAAGAATGAACATGCAGCTGGCTGTTCCGAAGCACAACAAAGAATCCAGACATATTCCAGTAACCACAAACCCAAGAAAATTTTACCACCATTTATTGTCATAAAAAGTGGAAACAGCCTGGGAAATTTAAATAGGTATGAATAAACAAAGCAGGTGTCTGAGAAACCTAGCCTAGTGGAAGGCATCCATGCCATGGCAGTGGGCTGGACTGGATGGGCTTTAGAGGTCCGTTCCCACCCAAACCATCCCATGATTCTGTAATTCTGAGTCTGCATCAACATCCCAGTGATGAGGATAATGAACGGGTGAGAGTAGAACCTGAGATCTGCCAAGAATGTCCATAATGAGATGACGTGACTGCAGAAAATGACCTGGTTTCCATGGAAAGGCTTCTGGGGCTGAGAGCTGGTACTGATGCCTGCCCAAACCCAGCAGAAGTCACTGCAACCACTTACATCATTCAGCTTTATTTCAATTGGCCAAGTCCTTCTGCATTTCACAGCTCCTGATAAGATCTGGATTAAGGATGTTTAATAGGAATGCAGTGGAATGCACTGCCTTGAACCCTTCTCCTTCCCCAAGACGTGTCTGCATGTGGGTCAATGGAATGATGTTCCTATCCATGACTTTGTGTTATGCTGTGGCTATATAAATCAGTTTATCTCTGATAAATTGAATGATTGCTTCTATATAGTATCTACATAAGGTTTCTTTCCTCTTCAGACACACACTCATCCAAGTACCATCAATTAGTTTGCATTTAAATAGAAGAAGATGAAACAAGCTCTAAAAAACCCCCATGAGGTCAAATCAGGAAACAAAATTTTGGGACCTGAAAAGCAAATGTCAGTAGCTACACACAATCCATCTTACCTTCCAAGGAATGGAGGCCTTTTTCTTTGGCAATCTCATACACACTGCTGAAATCATCCCCAAGGTTTGGATCTGCATTAGCTGTGAGCAGAGCCTTTACCACACTGTCACAAAACAGAAGGAAAGTAAGGCAGAAGTAGTAGATGAGTAGATGAGAAATTTAAGCCCTTCAGAGACTGAGAAGTGCTCAGAAAGTCCTCCTCAAATATTCCTGGGAATGTTGACATTCCAGGGAAGTTAACCCACAACCATAACGGAACATTTCAATAAGCAGAGCATATGGTAAAATGAACAAGATGGAGGAGGCACTGGAGTAAGGGGTGACACTGTAGAGATATGCAATCCTCCTGAAGAGATGTGCACAGAGCATGCTCCTAGCACAAGGCGTGTTCCTAGACACAGACCTTGGCTCCAAGGTCACCCTGTCCCTGCAAAAATGAAGATTATTGTAACACTCTGCAGATTAAGGGAGCAAAACTGCATTGCTTTTGGGAGATAATTGTACAGCACCTGCACCTCTGATACTAAAGGTGCTATCCTACCACAAGAAATGCAAACAACTTCCACAGCAAGTAGTCTAGAGGAGGCTCTGAAGATAATCAGAGGGCTGGAGCACCTCCACTCTAGAAGACTGGCTGAGAGTTGGGGGTGATCAACCTGGAGACAAGAAGGCTCCAGGGAGAACTTAGAGACCCTACCAGTGCCTAAAGGGGCTCTGAAAGTCCTGGAGAGGGGCTTTGGACAAGGGCCTGGAATGACAGGAGACAAGGGGAATGGCTTCCCACTGACAGAGGACAGCGTTAGATGGGATATTGGGAAGAAATTCTTCCCTGTGAGGGTGGTGAGACCCTGGCACAGACTACCCGGAGAAGCTGTGACTGTTCCATGCCTGGTAGTGTTCAAAGCCAGGTTGGACAGGGCTTGGAGCAACCTAGTCTAGTAGAAGGTATCCCTGCCCATGGCAGGGGGTGGAATGAGATGGGCTTTAAGACCCATTCAGCCCAAACAATCCTGTGATTCTGTGATCCTATGATTTGAACTTTACAGCCCTTTTAGACACTGGAAGGGGCCCCTAAGATGTCCCTGAAGCCTTCCCTTCTCCAGCAACCCAGCTCTCCCAGCCTGTCTCCAGAGCAGAGGTGCTCCAGACCTTGGAGCATCTCCTTGGCATCTGCTGACTTGCTCCAGCAGCTTCCCATACTTCTGATGTTAGACCCCAGAGCCAGATGCAGCTCTGCAGCTGGGGTCTCACTGGAGTGGAGCGGAGGGGCAGAATCTTCTCCCTTGCCCTGCTGCCCATGATGCTGGGGATCAGTACAGTACATGGATTTTGGGCTGCCAGCAAATGTTGCATATTATGAACGTGCTGCAGCAGGACAGAACACAGGGGACACACTGCCCAGGTAGTTTTGGGTGTGCAAGTTCTCACTCTCTGCTTCTGAATCCAAACAATCATCAGGCCAGAATTAGATTTCTCACTCTTTCTGAAAGCAGCTTGAAGCCAGTTAATTCTTAATTTTTTTTCCAACATGCAGGCTTCCCATGACAATTAGACAGTAACTCATTTGTTAGCATTCATCACCAGTGACATGACTCAAAGGCTGACAGCAATGTGCGCTGCAGCCTGACTGGCATATACCTGCAGGCTGTGGCTTGTCAAGTCACATCTGGAATTTAACTTAAGCTCCTCTCCCATCTACCCTATAAATGCATTAGCAGAATCAAAGGTGGTTATTTTATTATTTGAGCATGGTACAACAGAGGCCAGCTCCTTACCAGCACTGATGCGCTCCTCACCATGTACAGAGTCACCTCTAGTGAGCACAGCACCAGGACTGGGGGTGGGGGCAGGAGATAGAATCATGGAATTGTTTCGGTTGGAAAAGCCCTCTAAGATCATTGAGTCCTACCAAGCCCACTGATGCCTGGAAAATAGAATAGATCTTCCCAATGATGTCAGAATGAATATAAAAGTAAACCTTTACTTGAAAGCTTTCAGGTATACAATATGGTGAAAATTGCACATGGTACAGTAATTCTACAATTTTTATAAGGTTAGTTGATTAGTATACTTATCATATACTGTCCACTTAAAAGGTTAGTTGGTTAGGTAATAATTCCTGGGGTCTTGCTCCACTGGAAGCAGTCTAGAGGTTTCTTTTGCCCCACTTTTGTTATGTCTGATCCATATCCTGGTTGGAAAACAGAACCTCCTTGTAGTTGGTTCTCTTCTTGGAATAAGACTGAACAATATTTAGGAATGTGTTTATAAGGTTAGCTTATTGTTCCTAAATGTAGGGAGGAAAGACAGGAAAAGTACTAGAAGCTACAGCTATGCTTTAGCAATCTGCAAAGCTACAAATATATGAAAAATATAAAAAGCTGTAAGTCTTAGGCATCATTCTCCCCTAAACCACATCCCCATGTCAAACATGCAAATGTTGTTAATCCCTCCAGGAATGGGAACTCCACCATTGCCCTGGGCAGACTGTACCAGAGCTGGACAACCCTTTGGGGAAGAAATTTTCCCAATATCCAACATAAACTTCCCTTGGTGCAACTTGAGGCTGTTTCCGCTTGTCCTGTCACTTGTTACCTGTGAGGAGAAACTGACCCCCACCTGGCTCAACTCCCCTTTCAGGCAATCCGTGAGCACACAGAGCTCATTTCCATCTGTACTCCATTTATATCCACATTTTATTTATATCCATATTTCAACAACGTTGTTTGTTCTATAACATGTAGGTTGAGAGGTTCTGGCTCTTACTCTGCAAACAGCAATTTCCAATTATGACCCTTCCCCTTATCAGTCATCAGGAGCATGCTACAATGGAGAGGTTCTTGAATGGATCAAGTTGCACAGCCATGATCAAATTAGATACTTGATGGCTTAGAACAGGCATTAAGGTTGGGGATCATAAAAACTTGGAATGCTTGGGGTTAGAGGGACCTTAAAGCTCACCTCATTCCACTCCCCTGCCATGGGCAGGGACACCTTCCACAAGACCAGGTTGCTCCAAGCCCTGTCCAACCTGGCCTCGAACACTTCCAGGCATGGGGCAGCCACAGCTTCTCTGGGCAACCTGTGCCAGGGCCTCACCACCCTCACAGGAAAGAATTCCTTCCCAATATCCCATCTAATCCTGCCCTCTGTTAGTGGGGAGCTGTCCCCTTCTTATCCTGTCCCTCCAGGCCCTTGTCCAGAGTCCCTCTCCAGCTCTCCTGGAGCCCCTTTAGGCACTGGCAGGGTCTCTAAGTTCTCTCTGGAGCCTTCTCTTCTCCAGGCTGAACACCCCCACCTCTCTCAGCCTGTCTTCTAGAGCCCCTGAACCATCTCCATGGCCTCCTCTGTACTTGCTCCAACAGGTCGACATCTTTCTTGATGGTGGATCACCTCACCTACTTTCAGACATCAGCAGTGGAAGCCATGAAGCACAAAGCAGCCTCTCATCACAGATGTGCTCACTCTCTACCACCCAAATCTCTTCAATGAGCCTGAGTTTTCTCTCAGTTCACTAAGTAGTTTTGATTTTATTTCAAGGGTCAGTGTGTGAGATAACCCATGATCTTCACTACAGTTCCAGTGAGACATAACTTCCCTGTCTCATCCTCAGGCCTCTATGGTGGTGCATCCCCTGCCCTGCCCCCAGGCCACACTATGATATGAGAACAGACAATGTGATGCCAGGGAAAAGACAGTGATCTAAATATCTGCTCCATGTTCAGAAGAGACATGTCTACACTGTCTTGCTACACTGTTCCTTAAGGCCACATCAGTGAGGACATACCATGCAGGAGTGCCACAACAAGCCCGTAGATCCTTCTGGACCACCTTAGGAGCATTGATAAGGCATGGGGCATAAAACATATCCTGAAATTCCTTCAGCACCTTTAGGAAGGGCTGCTCAGCCTGTCTAGCTCCGGTCCCACCTCCGCTTCAGAACTCGGACCTTTACCACTGCCCTCTACGGCTGCAGCAAAATGCAAAGCAAGGGAGTGGTTCGGCTGCAAGAAAAGCCACGTGAGGCCAAGTGCATGGCCTTGGACATCCAGAATAGATGCAGTCACAGGCCACCAGCCCAGGCTTTCCCACCTCTGGTCATTAGGTAGGTCAGACCTATCTTAAGCATTTGTCAGGCACTGTGCCATCTATCAAAGACTGCACCACACCCAGTCCTTCCAGCTGGGAAAGCTCTAGCACAGGTCACTGATCTGTGCAAAGTTCTTCTGGAAGATCCAATGCTGGATTCTACTGGAAACATCCTGCATCTCCAGTACTTGGTGCTACTGTGGTCAGCCCAGTCATCAAGAGAACTGCATCAAAGACCATGAAGAGGAGGTCCCTATGAAAGCAGGAGGTGCAGGATGGAAGACAGAGGGGCAGGTTCTGTCCTGTTGTTTTGTGGGACCTATATTGACAAACTCCATGCTCCTAGAGATGGACATCTACCCACTGAACAGAAACCATCAAAGAATCATGGAATCACAGCTTTTAAATCCCTCCAGGGATGGGGACTTCACCATTGCCCTGAGACAGGGCTGGATAACTCCTTGTCCTGGGTTATAATGTGCTGCAATTAAGCCTTTGATGATCTTGCCCTAGCAGCTGACTTACTGTGATCCTTGCAATCAGGGCTTCCAGCATCCCCACCAGGCAGCTGGACCTCATGGATCACTCAAGTCTTCGGAAGCACAGGTTCTGATATGGTCAAACCACCCTTTTAGGGAGCCCATTCTCATGGCTATCACCACCAAACAGATCCCTTTAGTTCAATTTTAGCTCACAGGCTATGATATACCTTCAGGTCCTTGAATCTGCCTCATTTTAAGGGAAATGATCCCAAGTCCCAGTGTAGGACTTTAATCCACAAATTAGCCCATGAGTGAGCTAAAGGTACTGAGTGAGTTGTATGGTAAAACAAGATGATTTGTCATTTTCTTGATAACTCCATCCATCTGCCTTTCCTGCCCTCAGTGACTACACTGAAATGAGTGTTCTTCCCATGCACTCCAACAAATAATACGTCCACGTACTCTGGGATACTCAGGAAGCCCTTTCGTTTTCATCCATTGCCTACACGTTCAGTGTTCTTCTCTGCAAAGTGAACTTCTGTGAGAACTTGAGCAGAGGACCACAATTGCTAGATGCAACGTGGTCTGGGAGTGATGCACCAGGTGATGGTGGCAGAACTGCTCTGCTCTCCCTGTGAATTACCCTGTGCACCACATTCCCAATGTGTCATAAGAAACACACCAATGTGTCGTAAGAAACATTTCCATAGCTCTTACAATGGCTGGGAGGCTCAAGTTTAATAATAAGCACAGATATAATCACTTCCTGGCAAAATCTGCTGTGCCAAAACCCTGGCACTAGTCTAATAACAACACATCACACATCCAGCCTCCCTTTCCAATCAGTTTTCAATCTTGTCTCCTGCTTTTGGGATGTGCCAACCCCTCCAGGCACTTCTCCATCAGCTAGACATTCCTGGAATCACAGCTATTGGTTGTACCTATCCAATTTGCAGGTAATGGGACATTGAAGCAAATTACCCTGTAGGTAAAGTAACAATGCCATGAAAGTGCACAGGAACTGTACTCAGCGGTGCGAAGCATGTGAATGTCCCTGGAAAATAAAAGGGACTTGCAAAATCAGGTGATTAAAGGGGCTCCAAGGGAGATGGAGAGTGACTTTGGACAAGGGCCTGGAGGGACAGGACAAGGGGTAATGACTTCAAAGTGACAGATGGCAGGGTTAGACGGGATATTGGGAAGAAATTCTTCCCTTTGAGGGTAGTGAGGCCCTGGCACAGGTTGCACAGAGAAGCTGTGGCTGCCCCATGCCTGGAAATGTTCAAGGCCAGGTTGGACGGGGCTTGGAGCTAACAGGTCCAGTGGAAGGTGCCCCTGCCCATGGCAGAGGGGATGGAACAAGATGAGCTTTAAGGCCCTCCCAAACCCAAACCATCCCATGATGAGTGAGTTTCAAATGGAGGATTCTCTAGCCCACACACTTTTTGCGTTCCTCCTCTTGCTGTGAGGCCTTGGGGCAGAAAAACACCCCACGCTAAATCATAGAAGGAGTGGGACGCCACTGTCCAGCTGGGCTGCTCCAGATTCCCTCCATAACTCACCTGTGTTCAACAGCCTCAATAAGCTGAGTTTTAATTTGCTGATCAAGTTTTGATTGGATTAGAGGCAGAGCCTATTCATCAGCATGAATATAAATCTAAATTGACCCTGGTGATGACTCAGAGGGCAATGCTGAGCTAGAGTTGGCTGTGGGCAGTTCAATTGATTGGGGAAAGTGCTTTCTGCTTGTAATGGCTGGACTAACATATTGTTCAATAAATAAATACATATATACAATACAGGGGGTGGGGAAATCAATGGTGAGTTGGCGGGAGGTGACTGGGGCTGCGTCAAGAGAGACGCTGTGCCTGGACCAAGGCACCGGCAGCTGGGGTTGGTGAACCAAGAAGCCTGGTGATCCCCATGACCGTGTGTTATCAGCACAATGCAAATGCCTGGGCGGGTTTTGATAGGCGGCTGCCCTGAGCTCTGGCAGAAGCCACATGTCCTGCCCAGACACAAAGAAGATCCTTGTGTGCTTATATCTTGACTGTGTAAAACTCAGCACAGCAGAAGGGCTGGGAGGAGCTGCTGCTCAGATGAGGCTAAATGTGGATGTGTGCCTTACCAGGAGCACGTTTATGTCTACCTATGGCACAGAAAGCCAGGCAGCTGCAGCAATCACTCGCGCTGTGATATGTTATTATTGACCCAGATGAAAATGACTGACTCCTCAAAAAGGGATAAAAAGGGATTATGGAATCCAAAAATGGAAAAAAAAAAAGTCTTGAAGGATGATAATTGTTGTATTGTTCAGTTCTCTTTAAGAGTGTGACATGGGTGAATCATGCATGCTTCAGAGGCACAGTGAAGGCACGCAAGCGAGTTAAGGAGTGTTAGAAGCCCTGCTCCCTGCCTGAAGCAGTAAGAAAATGTGAAGAGAAGCCATTTCTGTGGCTTGGAGAGGTGCAGAAACCCGCTAAACTGACAATATCACATTGTGCCAGAGCTGCAAGACACCCGATGGTGTTCATCCCTGAAAAGAGGAATGAGATGGGGGCACTGCCAAGGCAGAGGCATGGGTAACAGCTGCAGGAACAGCCAAATGGTCACCCAGAAAGGGAGTGGTTGAAAGCCAATGCCCCAGTTTGTAGGATCAGGCCCTCCAAATGTTCTGTCCTCACAGCTGAAACCCACACCCAACTCCTCAGCTCTCTGACAGGTGATGCATTGGGCCATCCCTTCTTCCAAAGGTACTCAGATGTTTCTCCAGCTCCACTGCAGATAGCTCTGAGTGACTTGCCTAAAGTGAAAGGAGTGAAGAAAAACCCCACGGAAGAGATATATGTACCTAATATAGATAACAAGACTGCACCAGTTCATCATGTCACTGCCTGTAGACAGGAACAGCTCCGGATCAGTCACCCTTCACCAATCTCAGAACAAACCTACTAGAATATCATTATGCATGAGGAATTGTCATTACCAATATAAAACAGCCACATAGCATCTCCAGTGCACATGTGGAAGAGGCACAGTTCCCAGCAATGTACACCGAGGCAAGGAGCAAACTACTTCCTGACTCCTCTCCCTAAGGTGGGTTGGAGGAGGGCAAGGGATGGGACAGGGCCACACTGGGCCAAGCCCTGCTAGTTCTAGTTCCATGGGAGAGCCTTTGACCCACAGGTCCTTTGATCTACACAGAAAGGCAGGGAAGGAAAAGGAGAGCTAAGACTCAGGGAGGAGTCACTTGACATTGGTCATTCCCAGAAGAACGGTGTGGAGAAGCAAAGGTGAAGAAATGCAAAGAGATCCAGACCTGAAGGGGAAGGTAGAAGAAGAAAGGGTGTGCAGGAAGCCAAAGCTGCAAAAAGAAAATGAAGATGAGTAGATTATATGGGCAAATATTGTGAGGAATTTGGAGGCTAATGTCCCCAATGAAACAGAAGACAAAGCTCCACGTGACCTGACAGCGTGCTGTCAGAAACCCGTGCCCTGGGCTGATCCCACAGTGTTGGCAGCAGAGGAAGGGGCGATTCTGCCCCCCTGAGGTGAGACCCCACCTGGAGTTCTGCCTCCAGCTCTGGGCCCCCAAAATCAGAAGGATGTGGAGCTGCTGGAATGAATCCAGAGAAGGACAAAATGATGCTCTGAGGGCTGGAGCACCTCTGCCCAATTAAAACACAGGTATTGCTGCTGCTGCTACTGCAAAAGCCATTATGAAGCCTTGCACAGGTTTGAACTGCTCTGAGAAAAGAACCCCTATGAGTGCACCCAGGTGCTCTTCCCCACCACCTGAGCCATGCAGTAAACTTTGGAAGCCCTAAAATCACAGAACCATTTAGGTTGGAAAACCACTCTGAGATCATCAGGTCCAACTGTTCCCCCAGCAACTGCCAAGGCCACCACTAAACTTTGTCCCCAAGTGTCAGATCCATATGACTTTTAAATCCCTCAGGGATGGTGACCCTACCACTGCCCTGGGCAGTCTCTTCCAGGGATTGACAACATTTTCAGGCTTGGAATTTTCCCTAATAGCCAACCTCAAGCTCCCATGGCACAGTCTGAGGCTGTTTCCTTTTTCCTGTCCCTTGTTCCCTGGGAGAAGAGACTGACCCCCACCTGGTTTCACCTTCCTGTCAGGCAGTTTTACAGAATGAGAAGGTCCCCCCTGAGCCTCCTTTTCCCCAGGCTGATGCCCCCAACTCCCTCAGCTGCTCTTCATCAGACCCATGCTCATGCTCCAGCTCCCCCTTCAGAACTGCTGCCCAGGGGTTGTGCCAATGCCGTGGAATAGGAGCAGAAGCAGGTTCCCGTGTTTTTTAGAACTACTCAAACTTATCTCACTGGGACTCAGACTTTCCATGCTGCTCTGTGCCTTAGTTTCCCCTTCCACGTAAGTAGTTCTCTACCTCAGAGGAGGCTGAGAAGATGATTTGATATTTCACTGTCACTTTATTTCTGTGGAAATGATAAAAACTGGAGTAGTTGGATACAGAAAAGGTCACTATGCTACAAGACACTCAGCTAAAGTCCTATCTGCTTTGGTGTTTCATTTATGATAGCTTTACTGCTTATTTTAACAAATGCATAAACACCACAAAACTCTGAGTGTGCATTTAATTAAAGCTTAAATACTAAAAATATGCCAATGCTATGGTAATACCCCCAGCAATGGGAATTACAGCATAAAACCTTCCTTTGCTCCTGTAAACATGGTCACAGCTAATGTGTCTTTAGCCCACAATCTAATTATGACCCATATGATCACAGAGACAAAGAATTTGGACGTTCACACTGTCTCATGTAAAAAAGGAATCCTAAATGTCCCTCCCCACTAGATCCACCACTGTGTCTCCCCTCCCAGGTAGACACCAGTGTCTTCCTGGAGACCTATCCATGGGAATATTGTAAAATGCTTCTTAATGCCTCCCCATTCGGATTTTGGATACTAGACATTTCCAAGAGGAAGAAGATGATAATTGTTTTGCTGTAGAAAGAAAAGATGGACCCCAAACTTGCCTTCCAGCACATGGAATTTCATCTTGTAGCTGATGGCAACTGACAGAAATCATTAAAGCAGTGCCTCTGGAATTAAATTAAACAGATGGACTAGGGCCGTCTAATTGGAAGAGTGAGGGTTGTGGAAATTGGGAAACATGACAAAGCTAAAGGACAGGTCACAGAAATCTCCAGCGGCACAGCAGAGACTGAAAATGTCGTTCTTCTCTGCAAAACGCCTTTGGAAAGGCAGTAATCTGAGGATCAAGGCTTCCATTTTCTTAGCTGAAAACACTCATGTCAGTTCCCAGTGTCCCAGCCCTTCAAAACCATGCCGAGGAACCTGTGCAGGTATCAGCAGCCATAAAAGAAGAAGTGGTGAGAGAGCCAGTAAGTTAAACATTGGAATGACCTTGATCTTGTTGCAGGCAAACAGTACTGGCAGGTCCTGCTCAGCTGGCTGCACCTCAGCCATCTCTGAGCCACCTCAGGACAGCTCAGCTCACCTCTCCAGAGACTGCTGGCCTGAGGGGCTAAGGACCAAAAGTTATAACAACTTCAAATCCACCACATCAGGTGGATTACACAGGCAACTGGACAAGGGGGAATGGCTTCACACTGCCAGAGGGTGGGGTTGGATTAGATATAGGGAAGCAATTCTTGTTTGAGAGGGTGGTGAAGCCCTGGCACAGGTTGCCCAGAGAAGCTGTGGCAGCCCCAACCCTGAAAGCGTTCAAGGCCAGGTTGGACAGGGCTTGGAGCAACCTGGTCTAGTAGAAGGTGTCCCTACCCACAGTAGAGAGGTGGAAGTGGATGATCTTCAAGGTCCCTTCCAACCCGTGATTCTGATTTTGAGATCAGTTGCTGTGGCTGGAGAAAGCAGATTTAGGGCATAACCTTTGACAGAGGTACCACACTCTAAAAACAAAACCTTGCTGCATCCTTGTGCCTCTGACTCCTCTCTTCCCCAGTACACCTTGGCCACAATGTCTAGTTTGAGTTACACAGTTCGACTAGGTCCTTTAGCAAACCATTTGTAACGAATTTCAAACTTTCTGCGAGTCATGTTCCAGCTCAATGCATTTCCCACTCTGCACTGTGGACACTACAATTCTAGAAACAGGACTGTGGGCCAAAACCTTGTCTGACACAATGCTGGAGCTGCTACATACGGAGTAAGTCTGCCTTGCATTTATGTTTGCCTCCATAAAGGACAGAATCAGAATCACAAAGGTAGGAAAAGACCTTGAAGATCATCAAGTCCAACAGTATCTAATTACTCTTCTGCTATATGGAGACAAGTTCTACTGAGCTTCAGGTATTCAAGATCTTCTTAATTTTCAATTAAGTCAGTATTCATCCAAAATGTGGGAAAAATAAACAGAATTTTTCCAACATAGCCAAAACCTTTTTCTTTTGGCCAGGTACACAACAAAGACAGATACGGTAATGGCTCTGCCCTATCAGCAGGGACCAGCCTGGGGTCCACACATTTTTTACTGTCAAGATGTTTTCATTAGCATTTCCACTTGATTTTAGGTCTGATTTTAGGTAATTATTGTCCCATGAACAGCCTTTCTCCCTTCTCCCCTTAGCCTTTGCAACTTGGGAAGCCCTGTTCTGCTTCACCAGTCACTTGGAATGGTCAACAGTCGTCACACTCTGCTGCTGACCATTGTCCACTGGGAAAGGTGGGAGGCTCCCAAGCCCGTCCCTTCGTGGACAGGCAAATAACAGGGCCCGTTGCTGCTCGGACATCAAAGTTAAACAAACAGTCCCAAGCCCCCACCTCTGGGCTTGTCTTAAGGAGCTCCCTGAGGAGGTCACGACTTTCAGCTTGTCATAGCACACATCAAAGTTTGCACCACACACGAACTCAGCACATGGACTGGAATAGTGTCACCCGAGAGCGGATATTCAGCCTTTGTGCACTGCTTTAATCCTGTGTTTTCCCAAGTAATTAAGCTTTTTTGCTTATGAACTTGTGACTAAGTAAAGCATCCCTGAGAAGTTGTAACATCAAAGCTCATTCTCCCGTCTGTCCCACATTTTCCAAAATTGGATTTATTTTTCTCTTTTTTTTTCCTTAAATAAAAAAACCCTAATTGAATTTAGTTGTAGACTGAATATATTTAGGAGTGTCTTTAAAAGGTTACAAGAAGCCAGAGTGATCATCATGGGAACTGTGGAGCAAGGGAACAGCATTCAGCCTTTTTGCTCCAGAAAAGCTTGAATGAAAGCCCCAGCTACAGCCCCACCAGTGAGAAGGCATGGGACAGCTCTTATGGGAGAGATTTTGGCTGGTGGGGTACCCACCACAATGACATCCCACAGGTATGGGCTCATCCATGGCCAAAACCTGAGAGCTGCTGTGGAATGGCACCATCAGATCAGCTGTACCATCCGTGGGACTAGGGAGCAGCTTGCCCTGATCTGTCACAGCATGTACTGGGCATAAGGAGAGTGACAAGCACCCTTGGGTTAAGCTCTACAACACATCCCAAACTTTATGGGAACTCTCTACAGAGATCAGTATGGCTTTAGGAAAAGGTTGAAGTGAGACACAAGGATGTGAGATGCACGTACCTGGAGTTCCTGCTGATGGCTGCCACCATGAGAGCTGTCCAGCCAAGCCTGTGTCTTGTGTTCACATCTGCGCCTTCTTCCAACAACCTGGAGAGGGGAGAGATATGGTCAGGAAGCAGATATACACCCCAACCATCCTGGAGCTAATGAAGGAAAGCACAATGTTTTACTGTGCAGGCACCTGCTCCAGTACAGCGTAGAAGACCCAACACGAAGTTGATTCAATACAGTTCTCACAAGTGACCAAACTTAAACAATCCCACTCCAGGTGATGGCAATCCCATTCCTTTCAAAGGGTGCAATGCCAACATCTTGTTTTCTTTATCGTTTGTTTGTTTACTCTATTCAGCCTAATTCCTGAAGAACCAATCAATAGCAAAACTGATAAACCCAAATTCCAATGACATTTGGATCCTTTGGCTGCAAAACATCCAGTAGGCTTCAGAAGCATCTCAGTGGACCTCCATGTCACCTGCAGATACTTTGCAGTTTTCTCATACAGCATAAGAACAAATAAGACAATTCCCAAAAATACTAGGCACCAAACTATCCTCAGTGCTTTGTCTCCAAAATTTTCTCCACTTTTGCAACATAATGGCAAGGGACATGTTCCTGCAGTAGATAATTTAGCTCATCTGAAAACAAGTGCTGAACCCAGACAGTGTGAAGTTATACTTCTCTCGGCAGACCACAAGGAAGAGGGGAAGTTCAGAATTGACACACAAATTTTACAGTGTTCAAGTTAAATGAGAAAACGCTAAACCCTGCATGTTCAAGTCATTAAATCATAGAATGATTTGCAGAAGGGTTTGGGCTAGAAGGAACCTTGAAGACCATCTTGCTCCATCCCCTCTGCCATAAACATGGACACCTTCCACTAAAACTGGTTGCTGCAAGCCCCATCCAAGCTGGCCTTGGACACTTCCAGGGATGGGGCTGCCACAACTGGGCAACCTGTGCCAGAGTCTCACCACCCTCTCAAGGAAGAATTTCTTCGCCATAACTAATCTAGATCTCCCCTCTGTCAGTTTGAAGCCATTTCCCCTTGTCCTGCCACTGTCTGCCTGTATAAAAGACACACACAACCAAATCCATGATTACAAATCATTTTTCCCACAGGAGCAAGGTGATGCCAGTATCAAGGCAGGGCAGCCATGGGTCAGGCTTTAGAAAGCAAGGTGGACCATGCAGGGGTCAGCAGTTCTCTGCCCCTTGGCTTATCCTTCTCTCTTTTTGCAAATTAAGGCTTTTCTATCCTCCTTTCTGGGTGAGGCTGTCCCTGCACAGTGCACCCTTTACACAGATGTAACAGGGAAGAGCTGTCATTAAACTCCCTGCTGGGAGAGACACCAGTGAACACACCAATCATGTTCCACCTACGCAAGCACCACACTTGAAGTTTCGAAATCCAGCCCAGAATACCAGGCAAGGAAGTCAAGGTCAGTTGTGACTTCTTGCATGCACTGAACAAGTCAGATCTCCTCTTTAAGGACTTGAAGAGTTACACATCTGAACTCCAATTCCTTGTTCTTGGTCTGCTCTGCTGGCAATGCTGTCAGATGGTTAAGAGTGCTGGTATGGAACAAGTGAAAAGGAGGTAAATTAATCATATTCCTCTTCCTACAGTTGGAAAAAGAAAAAGGAAAGCAGAAATGCTGATCCAGGGAATACTCACAGCTATACCTAGGGCATCTTGCCAACCTTCCTCCACCTCATTGGAAACCTTCACAGTGGTTTCACTAGAAACTTATCCCAAGGAAGAAATACACTCATATACTGAGACACCTGGGGTGTTCAACCTGAAGAAGAAAAGGCTCCAGGGAGCCTGCCAGGGCCTAAAGGGGCTCCAAAAGTCCTGGAGGGGGGCTTTGGACAAGGGCATGGAGTGACAAGACAAGGGGGAATGGCTTCCCACTGACAGAGGGCAGGGTGAGACGGGATATTAGGAAGAAGTATTTTCCTGTGAGGACGGTGAGGCCCTGGCACAGGTTGCCCAGAGAAGCTGTGGCTGTCTTATCCTTGGGAGTGTCCAATACCAGGCTGGGCAGGGCTTATGGCATCCTAGTCTAGCAGAAGGTGTCCCTGTCCATAGCAGAAGGGTTGGATGGTCTTGAAGCTCCCTCCCAATCAAACCCTTCAATGCTATGATATATGGTAAGATAATCCTAAAGTTATTTCCAACCAGCAATACCACTGCCTAAACTTTGGCTCGTATCTTGAACACAGCTGAACACAGTTCACCCCACTGACTGGAGAAAACACCCAGATAAATATGACCTGAATAAAAAACCTGTCTTCCTCTGCAGTTGAACTACTTGCCTTATTTGACTGCGACTAGGGCATGAGAGCCAACAGGCAGACAGCTTCAGCTAAGCTCTACACAGAAGCATGCTGGTGAACTCTTCTGACTCAAGTGCTGATTTGACATACAGTTAATGGGTCTGGGTGGCCAATTTGTCCCCTCTTTTCTTGACAGAAGGCATGGCTAGCACTGGTGTCCTGGTTCTGGATGCTCTGAACTGTTCATCAGGTGCTTGGACAAAGACCCAATAGCTGGAAGAATAGAATCATAACTGGCAGCCTTCATTTGTAGCTCCCAACTGTGATTCAGGAGGCTGTGACCACTGTAAATGATCACAGCACTGACAGAAGGTTTATGCTCTCTTTACCAGGGTTACAACTTAAACTTTAATGGTAATGAACTATCTAGCAGGTCAACAGGACCTTGGTCCAAAGAAGTTTGATACTTGAGAACAAATTTTCACATAGAATCCATACCAGATCCAATTTTTATTTCTATTTTCTAAGCAGTTTAATATCTGAAGAACCACCTAGCAGCGTGATGGAGAGCAGGGATAATTCACCTACAGTCTTCTGGGGGTTTGGATCTACATAGCCTGCACATGGCTAACACTGGTCAGGCTGCAGATCCTGAATTATACAATGGCCCAGTAAACTCATCTGGGGAGTTGCACAAGACCAGCCCTGGCCCCCCGCAGGGTATGGCATAGAATTACGAAATCATTGCGGTTGGAAAAGCCTCTCTGAGAACACTGAGCCCAACTATTCTCCCAACACTGCCAAGCTCACCACTAACCCATGTCCCCAAGTGCGACATCCACACATCTATTAAACCCCTCCATGGGTGGGGATTCCACCACTGCCCTGGGCAGCCTGTGCCAGGGCAGGACAACCCTCTCCATGAAGAATGTGTGAAAATATCCTTATGCTTTCTCCTTCTGCCAGCACCACATCCCTGCAAGTGAATGCTAAGAGCATGTTGCCAGTTTCTGTTGTCGGAAGAGCCCTCTAAGACAACAGACTGCTGAAAGGAGAAATATCCCTGTGCAGCCACAAACCTTTCAGTCCTGATGAAGCTGGATGTGCCCAGTCACAAAGGGTGTAGCAGATTGCTATCTGCAGAGATCAGCTCCCATTGCAGCTCCACTTACAAAGGTGTTTGCACTCACAACAGAGATAAGACAGCCTGACTCAGACCCATTGCCACTGCTGCTCACACCATCACCTGCTCCAGCTGGAAGGACACTGCCTGCGGGAGAAATCCACACCACAGCTCCATCTGTGCCACCATGTGTGCCGTGTCCTCTGTGAAGGCACAGGAAGTTGCTTCCCCAGCTGGAAAACTGCTCGCTCACTGCCACTGCAGGAACCAACTCCACACTCAGCTCTCACAGACCCTGAGGAGCCATTGCCACTGGCACCAGAGCTGTCAGGATGCTGCAATGGCAGACATCTTACTGTCTCCCCCCGATTCACCTCAGCTACTTCCAAAAATCCTTTCCCAGACATTGTGATGCCCAAGCCCCTTCCACTTGTTTCTCAGAGTGGTCTGGACCAACATGGCCAAGTTATTTCTGAATTTCATTGTATTTACTTGGCCATTTGAAAGCACTAACATTCCCATCACTCCCTAAAGCATGTCAATGTGACAGCGTACAGCCACAGAAAATCCAGGAAATAAAGTCATCTTGATGACAAGGGAGAGGGAGCCTGAAAGAGGAACCCAGAAGGGGCAAGGCAACCCCAACACCAAAACTCTGCAGGTAAGAAGGCATCAGCTAAGCCAGGATGGAGGCACACAAACCTCTTCAGGCTAGGAACTTTTGCCTGGGAATAAAAGCTTTAAAGCCCAACACCAACCACTGATTAACATCCTCAGTAGGGTTTAATTAATGTAATTTTGCAAAGTATCAGCCCCATTTGCACTTGGCCATGGCATTCATATGATTTTACGTTAAAGGGGCAGAGAGACCATCCTGGTCACCTTCTGCCAGCCACTTGGTTGCTCTGCTGCAAAGGATCAGTCTTAATTTCATCTGTCATGAGTTTTAACATTTCATGGAAGGTTTGGACTGGAAGTGACCTTGAAGATCATCCAGTTCCAACCCTGCTGCCATGGCCAGGGACACCTTCCCCTAGACCAGGTTGCTCCAAGCCCCATCCAACCTGTCCTTGAGCACTTCCAGGGATGGGGCAACCAATGGGATGGATACTTCTTCCCAATATACAATCTAACCCTGCATTGTGTCAGTGTGAAGTCCCCCTTCTCATGTTACATTTATTTTCTCATAAATGGGATCTGCAGTTAAACTCTTCAGCATCTCCCTGTGAGACAAGGATACGACATCAGCCTTTATTTAAAATAAAAAGATGACATTTTAAACTAAAAGATGAGACATTTACATTAGATATTGGGAAGAAGTTCTTCCCTGTGAGGTTGGTGAAGCCCTGGCACAGGTTGCCCAGAGAAGCTGTGGCTGCCCCATCCCTGCAAGTCTCCAAGGCCAGCTTGGAAAGGGCTTGCAGCAACCTGGTCTAGTGGGAGGTGTCCTTGTCCATGGCAGTGGGGTTGGGACTAGATGATCTTTAGGGTCCCTTCCAACCAAAGCCATTCTCTCATCCTGTGATTTTAGAATTCTCAAAGCACTTTGGAGCCACTGAAAAATACCTGTGAATTCACTGAAAGGCTTTTTTCTCTACAGACACACTGGAAGGACATACTGAATAAAGAATTATCTTCATTCTTTAAAAAAAAATTATGAAAAAGATCCTAGTCCAGCAGTCAAACCTGTTTAACCATTGTGAATCCAACAGGAAGGAGGCTGGAGGCTCTCCTGGGGGATTAGGTTACAGGCTTGGAGCAAAGGTATTAGGATCACCCAGGTAGTTTTCTGTTCAAGAATCTAGATCATCATAAACATCTGGAATGCCACATCACTAAGCCCAGTGAGAGAATTACTCGTATCACATCATCTACCATAATATGCATTGACATTTCATTTAGGAGCTGGATTCCTTTTTTTTTTTTTTTTTGTTAAATCATTGCAAGATGCTCAGCAACTTAACAGATTTACAGGCAACTGAACTTTATGTTCAGGGTCTTCAGGCCCATCATTTACCTTTTCTCCGCCTGATTTAATGATATGACAATCGATAAAGCCACGACCACTTCTCAGATCCCAGACAGCCAAATGTATTTACCAGCAGGAGTATTTTATTTTAATTAAATAAAATCTTCTGATCAATGTTTAGGATGTTTATCCACATTTTAACCAAGTAAGATCCAGGACACTCACCTCCTAAGGAGTTTCTCACATGGATACAGCTCTATTAGCGCCATTTCCAGTGTTTCTCAAATGACAAACTCTTCCTTGACTGCATAAGTGCCACCAAGATGTCCCTGCCCATGGCAGGGGTTGGACTAGATGACCTTTAAAGGTCTCTCCCATCCCTAACTCTTCTGTGATTCTGTGATTCAAGACCCAATCAGGAGAAGAACCCTGAGTCAGAGGTGGTGCAGTTTCTGATTGGGGAAGTATTCATATTTAAGGGATTTCAGCTAAGCCTTTTTTTTTTTTTTATTATGGCTTTAGGGCAGAAAGCTGAAAGAAGGCAGGGTTAGACTGAATATTAGGGAGAATATTTTCCCAGCAAGGGTAGTGAGGCCCTGGCACAGGCTGCCCAGAGAAGCTGTGTCTGCCTCATCCCTGGAAGTGTTCAAGGCCAGATTGGTTTGGGTTTAAAGCAACCTGTTCTAGTGGAAAGTGTCACTGTCAATGGCAGAGGGTTGGAATTGGGTGAGCTTTAAGGTCCTTTCCAACCCAAACCACTCTGTGATTCCCTGATTCTATTAACATCACTGTCTGCTCTGGAATTCGTTGAAGGAATCTGGGCAGAGCAGCAGCCACTGCTTTGTGTATATGCCCTATTTTACCTCGAGACTGCAGCTCCCAAAGCTTCAGCACTTTGATCCCTGCAGAAGAGATAAAGAGCCCACATTGGCAGCGATGAGCCTTCTCCCCCCACTGCCCCCGGACAGATGTGCTTTCTATTCACCCCGCCACCGGGGTTCTGGGTGACTGACTCAGTGACACTGCTGAGCCCAGAGGGCATGTTTGAGTTTGTGCTCAGTGCTGGGAGCATGCCCAGCACTCCCTCCTGACAGGTGGAGGAAGAGGAAGCTGGAAACTTGAACTTTTGCAACAACAATAGCTTCTGTTTCTCTCAGCCTCTTAACCATTTCCCCCAGCCCTGTCCCAATATGTCACTGTTTAACTGCAGAGTGGAGGACACTCTCAGATGTGCTCACCCTCTTGGGAACTGCCCTCTGCTTTGCAGAAGAAGGGGGAAAGGAAAACATCCCAATTGAACAATATCTCAGGACATGAAAGCACAATCCCTGCTAGAGGCCAGAGAAAGGATCCACCTGGACAGGAGGACACAGCACGCTGCTAAAAACCCTTTGATGCAGCCGCTGTCTTCTTGGAGAGAGCTCACGGCTGTTTCTCACCCCTCACCATCAGTCCAGGGCCAGTAACACACCATGGTGCTCCATGAAAACATGGACTAGCACAGTGTGGGGCAGGGTAGAGACAGATGAGAGGGGAAGGGAAGGGAAGGGAAGGGAAGGGAAGGGAAGGGAAGGGAAGGGAAGGGAAGGGAAGGGAAGGGAAGGGAAGGGAAGGGAAGGGAAGGGAAGGGAAGGGAAGGGAAGGGAAGGGAAGGGAAGGGAAGGGAAGGGAAGGGAAGGGAAGGGAAGGGAAGGGAAGGGAAGGGAGGCAGAGAGGAACAGCATTTCTCTGCAGCTCTCAAGGCAGGAAGGCTGCTTCCAGGACATGAGGAATCCTGGAGGAATCCTGGTAACCCTAAGCCTGTCAGACAAACAGGCCATGTGGAGAGGCCAGTAGCCAAGGAGAAACTCCTGGAAATAAATTTTCAAAATCAAAGGGAAGCTCTTATAAGTCCAAGTGTCAGATGGTAAAGCAAACTCTAAGAGGAGAGGTCTAGAGGCACACAGAGTGGGCAAAACTACCATGGGTGAGAGCACATGGAGTGGGGAAAGTCAAAGAGGTACAACCCAAGCATGAAAAGACTAATACAGACATGCGAGTCGCTGTGGCTGCCCCATGCCTGTAAGTGTTCAAAACCAGGTTGGATGGGGTTTGGAGCAACCTGGATTACTGGAAGCTGTCCCTGGCCATGGATGAGCTTCGAGGTCCCCTCCAACTCCTTCTGTGATTATACAGTTGGCATCACCAGGTTTGGAAGAGAATGTGAAACCTTACATGAAGTAGCCCCAATTCAGTGACCCCAATGCAACAGCTGAGCTGTGTGCCGGAAAAATACCCCACCAGCCTGTCAGCCTGCTCTGGCAGAGGCCAGCAATGTAAGTGGGAAAAAAACATGAGCCATCACTATTTACAGAGGGATTGGAGCATAATACACTAACTTCTGACAATCCACTTTCATTGGAGGTAGCTTTTGTTACCTGCTCGACTTAGTCTGCGCAGGTCTGAACTCAAGTGTCACACTCCCTCACATCCACCAACATTCACAGTTTATGTGCCGTGTAAGCAAGCACTCGGCATGTTTTTAACCTGCTACCTGACATCTTCCAACGTGCCTCTTAGCTCCTAAGCTGTGAGGAAAGTGGAATAATTGTTCCCCTGGTTGTACAGGCCACATCCATGCTGGTGGACTGCTTCTCTTCCAGACTTCAGAGAGGCTCTCCTGCACTCAGCCCTGCTGCTAAACTCCTTCACTAACTGGAATTAACCCTGTGATGGTTCCCAAATGTATTCCACATACACAGAAACTCCCACACATCCAGGTGTGTTGGTGTCTACTTCCAGAGAGAGGGATGTGGGATTTAAGAGATTTAAAGCTGTTTTGGAAAGAACCATGAGATCTCCTGTCTCCCATGGTTGGCTCAATAATGACTGCAGAGATGCTGCTCTGTGACTCAGTGTGCAAACCCAAACAATCCCGAGAGGCCAAAATATAGCAAGAAGCAAATAAAAAGGGGCAGTTTTCCAGCTATCTAGTATAGGAAAGCACAGCACACACAAGTCTCCCCCAATATTCATTGCTGACATGAAGAAATCTGTGCTGTTTTATCTGCTCTGAATTCCCAGAGCCACAGGACAAATCAAACTCAATAACCAGTAACAAAACTTTCACTGAAATCCAGTCCTGGATAATTTGGCCATCTAGGAGAAAAGATTAAAGGGGACATTTACATGGTAAACATCTTTTTAACCTAAAAACCCCAGGTGTCTGTAACTCAGATACACACAGACAAATGCAGGCCCAGCATCATATAAACATGAAGCAATGGAAATAAATGTAATTATAAACCATCTCCCTGCTGAAGATGTGTCACAGCTGTTCAGGACCAAGATAAAGTACAGGATGGCTAGTGGCCAGAGGCCACGATGCTCCAGGAGCCAATGACATGACTCTTCCGCTCACCCTACAAAGCATTCAGGCATCCCTTGAGCCTCTCACAGTTACTCTGAGAGAGAAAATGCTTCAACAGTTACAACATGGGATACCTGCTCCCATAAGGGGCCACCTCCTCCACACAGTGCCTTCAACGATCTGATGTTCCAGGTAAACAAAGCCAGACTCACTACAGAGGGATTTTTTTACCCAGTCTCTGAATTCAAACGCAGTCTCTGACTTCTTTAACGAACCCTTGAGCCAAGAAGCAAACAGAAGGTACTGCTGTACCCCCAGTTCACCCCTCAAACTGGAGAGAATTGAAAGGGTTACAGTTCAGAGACACCTTAAAGCTCATCTTGTTCCTACTCCCTCCTATGGGCAGGAATGCTTTCCACTAGACCAGTTGGTCTAAGCCCTGTCCAACCTCACCTTGAACACTTCCAGATACAGGGATGGGGGAAGTCTTGCTCAATGAGCTGTGCTGCTTACAAACAAGGGAGAAGAGACAAGCACAGTCTGGAGGAAGCAGCACTGTGATGAGTCAGAGCCAAGATGAGTGGTGCTGCTTGAAAACAGAGAGATCACTGTTTGGGGCAATCAAGCCTGATTTAGTAATTTTTGCATCTCCTTCACCTAAAAAATCAGCTTGAGGAGAGCAGACTCAGCTGCAGCAACTGACATGAAGCTTCCTGCCCCACTGTCACGTCTGTCTGGATCCCTGTGAGAGCAGGAGAGCACTTGGTCAGCTCCAGATCTCAGTACCACACAGATTTGGGTGGCTGCCTGCTGTTAGGAATGAGGCTGATAACAGGCATCCAACACATGCTTTGTGTCTCCATGAGTCACAGTTGCACAGTGATGAGAAAAAACACTACTCCATTATGGTTATCTGGTGAGAAAACTGCTGAAAGCCTGTGCTTTTGGGGTAGCTTATTAAGAAACAAAGCTGTAACACAAAGAATTATTATTATTACTGAATATCAACACAAGTGGGATTGAGGTGGGCATTTTTTATGCCTTTCCTTCTTGCTTTCCCTCCAAATGCACAGAACAACTGAAGCTGAGGGAAGTTAAACTACCTACATGAATTAGGTGTTATCTTCTTTGCTGGGTAACAGCATGAAGGGCTTGGAGAGAAGAGCTGGTTTGCCACATGCTCTCAGAAGTTAACACGTTCTTTCAGTTCAGTGAAAAATTCAGCCTGGTTCCCTGCATTGAACAAGTGGTTAAAGATGAGAAAACTTGTCTGGGGGCTCAGAGGAGCCAGATGGGAGCCCCCCAGCAGAGGGGCTGTATCTAGCATGTGGATATGCATTCTTCCTGCAGCAATACAAACATGTCTGTTCCAGTGAGGTTTGCTTGGTATGCCTGAAAGGACTGTTCATTCTCAACAGAGTTAAAAATCACTGCTTAGAATAATCTCAGAATCATGGAACGGTTTGGGTTGGGAGAAACCTTAAAGTTCAGTTAGTTCTACCCCCCTCTGCCATGGGCAGGGACACCTTCCACTAGACTAGGTTGCTCCAAGCCCTGTCCAACCTGGCCTTGAACACTTCCAGGCATGGGGCAGCCACAGCTGCTCTGGGTAGACTGTGCCAGGGACTCACTACCCTCACAGGGAAGAATTCCTTCCCAATATCCCATCTAACTCTGCCCTCCATCAGTTTGAAGCCATTCTCCCTTGTCCTGTCACTCCATACCCTTGGAGTCCCTCTCCAGCTGTCATGGAGCCCCTTTAGGCACTAGCTGGGGCTTCAAGGTCTGTCTGGAGCCTTTTCTTCTTCAGGTGAACATCCCCAGCTCTCCCAGCCTGTCTCCAGAGCAGAGGAGTTCCAGCCCTTGGAGCATCTCCACGGCCTTTTCTGGGCTCGCTCCAGCACCTCCACATCCTTCTTATGATGAGAGCCTCAGAGCTAGAATCAGTACTTCAGGTGGGGCCTCATGATCTTCTCGGTACCTCCCACCCTCTCTCACACAGCCATTTTCTACACTTTAGACTAAAAGATTGCATTTCCTAGTCACTATATTCTGATGTTTCATTGTGCAGAGGGTCATGACCAGCTGTCATCTGAAGAAGGGACTTGGAAAAGGTCAGCACCCCACTTCAAACAAGGCTGGAGCTGTATTAGAAATATCACCACAGCCTCCCCTCTCCTGACTGCCCAGGGGACAGCACAGGCAGGGGAGAGCAGTGTGGGGGGAGGACAGGTCATGTTCCATGGATGGTGCTGTCCAGCTGGATTGTCACACTCGTCTCCTGTCAAGGCTCAATTTGGACTTTACCCCTTGCTGGTGGAGAGAGCACTTAAGGCAAGACTGTCTCCTCTGTCAGCTCTGCAGTAGCTCCAGCAATCCTGGGCTATGAAAGCTTATTGTAAAGAGATTCATCAAATCAGAGAGTGGTTGGGGTGGGAAGCAACTTCTGGAGATCACCTTGTCCAACCTACTCCTTAAGGTTCACCCACAGCAGGCTGCACAGGATTATGTCCAAGTGGGTTTGAATATCCCCAAGGAAGAAGACTCCACAGACTCTCTGGGCAGGTGATTCCAGTGCTCTGTCACACAGTATAAGGTTCTTTCTCATATTGAGATGGAGCTTCCTGTGCACCAGTTTCTCCTGATGCCTCTTGTCCCATTGTTGAGCACCATCAAGCAGAACTCGGCTGATCCTCTGACAACCTCCCTGCAGACATTGACAGACATGGATGAGTTCTCCTCTAAAGTCATCTCTTCTTGAGGCTGAACAGCCCCAGCTCCCTAAGCCTTTCCTTGTAAGAGAGATGCTCCAGTTCCCTCACTATGTTTGAGGCCGATACTGCGTGCAGCAGGGCGAGTCAGTAGTTTTCACCATTTGTGCCTTTTGCACAAGCAAAGGCACGTGCCAAGCAGTTAGGCACAAAGCTCCAAACGGTTGGAAGGCTGCCAGCCCCACAGGGAACAGGATGGGAAGGAAGGCTCTGGACAAGCTGGCTCGATGGGTTGAGGCTATGTATGAGGTTCCGTAAGGTCAAGTGGTGGGTCCTGCACTTGGGTCACCCCAACCCTGTCCAGAGCTACAGGCTGGGAGCTGAGTGGCTGAAAAGTGCACAGCAGGAAAGGCCCTGGAGGTGCTGGCTGGCAGTGGCTGTACATCAGTCAAGTGTGCCCAGGTGGGCAAGAAGGCCAAATGGTGCCCTGACTTGTATCAGCTACAGTGTGGAGAGCAAGTCCAAGGCAGTAACTGTTCCCTTGTACTGGGCACTGATTAGGTACTTCAAATCCTGTGTGCAATTCTAGTCTCCTCATGACCAGAAAGACTTTGAGATGCTGGAGGGTGTCTAGAGAAGGGCAATGGAGCTGCTGAAGAGTCTGATAAGGAGTGGCTGAGGGAGCTGGGGGGACTCAGCCTTGAGAAAAGGAGGCTTGGGGGGACCTCTTCACTCTGTACAACTCTCTGAAAGGAGGGTGTAGCCAGGTGGGGGTCAGGCTCTTCTCACAGGTAACTGGATGAGAGAAAACAGCCTCAAGTTGTGCTATGGGAGGTTTAGGTTGGATGTTTGGGAAAATTTCTTCATGGAAAAGGTCGTCAAGCCCTGGTGCAGCAGTGGAGTCCCCATCCCTGAAGGGATTTAACATGTAGATGTTTGGCACTTGGAGACATGGTTTAGTAGTAGACTCAGCAGTGCTGGACGTATGGTTGGACTCAGTGATCTCAGAAGGCTTTTCCAACCCAAATGATTTTGTGATTCTGTGACGGAGCACAGAAACAAAGGGAAAAGCTGTAGATGTGCAGCCCAGCAGGATGGCATACAGCCACCAGCCCTGCTCTGACCAGCTGGAGCACAGAGCATCTCTCTTGCTGTTCTGACTGACCAGGCTCACAAATCACCCAGACATCCCTAAACAGCAGCTTCCTGCAATTACAAGCAGCAGAACACATGTGCCAATTAGCTGCACACCAATATCCTCTTTGGCCTTTGATCTAGGCCAGATCTCGGCCCTGGGGTACAGCAGAGCCAGGCTGCTTCATCCGAGATCACAGAGACTGGATGGAACGTCTCCTGGCTGCAAGCCAAGAGGGCTCTCCTCTCCCTCTCCTCACCTATCTTTCTCTTCCCTTTGCTTCTACACAGGGACAGCAGCTCCCACCTCTCCAGGTGCCCATGCTGGGTGGCAGATCTCAGCCAGAGACAGAAACACGTGTGGTGTACACAGGAGAGCAGCAATGTCTCTTCCCATCCTACATGAGCTGCCAGGCTGCCAAAAAATCTGAATTCCACACTGGATGAGGACTTTGGGACCTGGGAGACCTCTGGGAGAGCTCTGGGATTCTGAGAGATACCCAGGTAGGAGTCTGAGGTAGGAGTGCCAGGCTCTGTTCAAGAAGCAGCTCCAAGGTTCTCACACTTCTCTTCCCACTTTATGTGAGACTTGCTTTCCTCTCACAGTCTCAGACCTTGTCCCCACCACTTGGTGCAGCAATTGGTTAGTGACACGGCACTGCTGCTCACAAACCATCCTGGGAACCTTCGAGTTCCTCTCTGGAGGTTTGGCCACAGGAAGAACATGCCTCCTGGAGACCAGTCACATGCTGAGCCTGAGAAACTGGCTCTTTGTTACCATCTCAGGGAATGTAATGCTGCCAGATGCTCCTGAAAGGTGCCATGGCACCACCCCAGTGGGGCAGGCACACCCAGCTGTGACAAAAAGCCTTGGGACAGGAGCTCTGGAGATGCTCCACTCCCTAACAGCTGTATCTTTGGTCACCCAACCATTCACTTCCCTGACTTCCTTGGGGGGTGGAGCTCTCTCCTCTGCTCCTCATGGGACAACAGACCCCTAGAGAACTCCTGGCTCAGGCTGAGGAGCCCACAGGGGCTGTTTGTTCATAGACAGACTCCAACAAATGAGCCTCTGTGGGGTGTCACTCACAGGGGTACATCCACATCTGCACAGCACGGGCTCACACTGTCCTCTCTCAGCACAAGGACCTGCGATCCACCTCCTACCCAACAAGTAATGGTGCTTTCCATCTCTCCCCACCCACTCTGGATCTGAGATGGTAAGGTGAGCACCCCATGGGGGCTGGGAGCCGCCAACCCCTTACTTCCCATGTGCTGACAGGGCTTTCCTGCCTTCCCAGCCCTTGGCACACTGCTCTCACATATCTCAGAACCCTGAGACCTATCTCACCTCTTGACTTCTGAAACACTGTTAATCCTTGCAGCTTCCAGAAGAGCATCCTCTGAAATGCAGAAAGAAGGGAGAGAGAATTAGCATGGAGGCGCACACACGGACATCCTCACTTGGACTGTGCAGGGGCTGCTGCTGCTCAGAGCTCTCACTGACCACCCCAGTGAGCAAGGGGCTACTCCTGTGAGCAGGTTACCCAAAAACTCCTTGCTGTCTTGGTGACCCCAGACCCCCATCACACACCCTGTGAACAGGGGGCTGTGGGAGGCAGCCCAGGGTGTTACAGCCTCAGCCAGAGGTTTCCAGACACCATAGCAGTGTTCCTGCCACAGAGTCAGAATGACACCCCCTGGCTAGAGAAAGGAAGAGCAGCACCCAGCTCTGGGAGATGAGGTTAGGGATAGTTTGGGTTGGGAGAGACCTTAAAGCTTATCTCATTCCACATCTCTGCCATGAGAAGGGACTTCTTCTACTAGACCAGGTTGCTCCAAGCCTTGCCCAACAGGCAACACTTCCAAAGGATGGGGCAGCCACAGCTTCTCTGGGCAACCAGTGCCAGGGGCTTACGAACCCTCATGGGGAAGAATTTCTTCCCAATATCCCATCTAACCCTGCCCTCATGGTTAGAAGAAGCCAGTCAGTGGGAAGCCATTCTCCCTCACCCTGTCTCTCCAGACCCATGTTCAAAGTCTCCCTCTAGCTCTCTTGGAGCCCCTTTACGCACTGAAGCATTAAGGATAACCCCTCCCCTGGAGAGGTTCCCAAGCCAATGCCAGCAAGCAGGTTCAATTTCCTAAGGAGGATGCCCACAGCCCTTCCCAAAGGGCACAGAACCTTCTGTCATGCATCTGACCCCTCCCGCCCCAGGGCCGGCCCCAGCAGCGATAGTCACCCTTGGACAGGCGGTCCCGCAGGTAGCAGTAGGCCAGCGCAGCGATGAGGGCAGGCAGCCCTGCTCCCGGGGAGCAGCTCCCAGCACTGCTCTGATGCCCTCCGGGGTCTCCCGCATGACAGCAGCGCTGCTTTGCACCTGAGGGCCATGGCGTCGGCTCTCTGAGGGATGCCATGAGACTGGACGATGTTCCTGGCACAAGGCAGCCAGTGCTGGCCAGGCCGGTGGCAAGTGGCCGGGGGGTCTGCAGTGGGGCTAGGCCTGGGACAGGACGACCTGGCTTCTCGGCTGTAGGGATCCCCTTTAGGCCTGGCCCATTAACTACGGGAGAGCCCCCGGGGCCTGGCCCCACTGGTAAAGTGGGGTCTGGCGGAATAGCTAGCGGAGAGTCCCCGGGGACGGGCCCCCTTACCGGGGGTTTCCCTCCTGGGCCCCCCTGTCGCCCCCTGCAGGCCACGATATGCCACGGCAGCCTCGCTCTTGGTGGCGGCGCGAGATCACGGCGCCCCATGGCGGCCAATACCGGGAACAGACGCGGTTCGGCGGTCCCGGCCCCCTCAGCCACAGCCGCCGCCGGAGTCCCGTAGGTCGTACGTGACGGCAACCACCATGGCCGCACTGGGAGGAGCCGCGCCAGCCCCTGTGGCAGCGGGCGGAACGCCACAGAGGCCAGCATAGTCCTCGCGCTCTCCGCGCTGCGCCGCTCGCACCTTACCCCCCCGTCGCTCAGGCCGGTGGATCAAGATGGCGGCCGCCGGCGACGGCTGCGGTGGGCGCGCAAGGCATGCCGGGAGATATAGTCCCCACCGCGCCCTGCACCGCGCTTGTCCACCGCCGCGGACTACAACCCCCGGGAGGGGCCGCGGCGCGGCCTGCCCGGGGCATGCCGGGAAAATGGCGTCGGCTCCGGGACGAGCAGGGAAGTGGCTGTCGCGCTGCGCAGGGGCGCGGCGGGCGAGACGTTCGAAACTCGCCCGGGCGCACGCGTGTTAAGCAGAGGGGTCGCGCGCGGGGGCGAACTCGGACGGGCAGGCACTAATACAGACATGCGAGCAGCTGTGGCTGCCCCATGCCTGTAAGTGCCCGCACACTCAGGGCTGTGTTTGCACGGTGTGCACACGGGCACGCGCATGAAACCACACACACGTCAAACGCCAGGCTTACACATAAAACATCACACACACATGTATGGGCGCACATGGGCACACCCACGTACTCACATGCACACACGTGTATTCACACACATGCACACACGGGTGTTTCTACGTGGACACATGCAGTGCCACACGTGTGCACACAGGAACTTGTGCACACCCGCACACACGCATGCTCTCCTGTGTACACATCCCCCGTGCATCTGGGCACACACGCGCAGCACTTACACCCCCAGGCAAGACTTGCACATGTGTATGAATCCTGGGCATTTGCTGCAGGCCGGACTGAGAGCAGATGCCTCTGGGGAACACCTGTGTGGGCACAGGCACAAGCATGCATGTGCGTGCACATGTATGTGTGCATGCTGTCCTACCAAAGTTGCCTATAGCCCTTTCCTGCCCCAGAATTTGCCACCAGCAATTCCCATTCCACCCAGTTTCTCCTGTTTCACCCCAGTTTTCCCCCCTTTTCCCCCCTTATCCCAGCAGTTGTTTGCCCAATGTGCCATCCCACCATCACTCCAGTGCTTCCACAGGGTGCCACAAACTCCCAGGTTAAACAGAGCTGCTAAGAAGATGCATTTTAGGAATTTGATTTAACAAAAAAAATCTCTTTTTTTTTAGAAGACTTGGGTTTATTGCCTGAATTATTGATTCCTGGGTTTAGCTCTGCACACTGCTGGCAGATGTGGAGAGATAAGGATTGGGAACTGGGAAAGACCCAGGAGTGTGGGAGAGGGCGTCAGAAATGAGCATTTCTGCACCCAGATTGGGGCTTGCAGGACTGGGAGTTGTTACAGACAGACCAGTGCTTACAGTTCCCCAGTCCACTTCCCCTAGCTTGATCAGCCCAGTGCTCCCAGTTCCCCAGCCCAGCTACCCCAGACTTACTGCTGCCTCCCCTTGCTCAGTTGCTCAGTCCAGTTCTCCCAGCTCTAACAGCTCAATTTCCCCAGGTACCTAGCCCAGCTCATTGGCTTCTCCAGCTCAGCTCCCCCACTTCTCACAGCTCCAACAGCCCAGTTCCCCCATGCAGTTCTCCCAGTTTCCCAGCCCAGCTCCCTGGCTCCTCCAGCTCAGATACCCCATTCCCCCAGCCTGTCCTCCATACCCCATGACTCCCATCTGTGTTCCAGATTGGGAATGGCATGTAGTGCCACATGGCTGCGTTGCCTGGGAAGGTAGGTGCTCCTGCTTCCAGCACCAGGACTGCTGGGGGCTGGGAAGGGCTGTGGTGTGATGGCTTTCACCTTTTTGCTCCCTGGAGACAGGGTGGGAACACTCCAGGCTTCCACAGCAGAGCTGCCAGAAAGGGCAGGGAGAGAAGGATGAGGGGAGACGGTCTCCCTGCACAGCCACAGCACCCTGTCCCCAGCCATCCACTGCAGATGTCCACTTCCAATGGGACAGAATGCCAGAAATTCACTTGGCTCCTTTTCCCAGGTGAAGATGCTGGGAGCAGTGGTGTGGCATGGCAAGCCCTGCAATGCTAGGTCCCTATCTCCTCACAGATGCTGAGCACAGTGACATACCTGTGCTCCCCTATCCCTTCAGCTATTGCATCCCTAGAAGGCCTAATCCTGGATAAGGGCCTCAGTACCACATTCCTGTTGGTTTGCTTTGCCAGCCTATGTACATGCCATGCTGCTCCATCATCATTTACACAGTTATTAATGGGAGCTGGAAGAGAGTTCCTCGGTGCTCCCAAGCAGAAAGAAAGAAATCCTGAGTCAGCAGCATTTTCAGACCTGGATAGGAGCCAGAGCCTGAGCCTGAGCTCTTCCAAAAATAACATCCTTGTCAGCAATGCCAATGGCAGCATGCCCATCTGCTCCTGGCCACGGTACCATGGGGATGCCATGGCAAGATCCAGCACTGGCACAAAGGATGGATAATGCTTACGTGCTGCACGGGTACAGGGCATGGGGTCACAGTGACGATGTCACATTAGGGTGACCCACAGCCCCTCTCCAGGCTGCAGGTCTCTGTCCCGCATTTGTGTCCCCTCCTACCCCAGCTGGAATCATGGAATCATTTGGGTTGGAAAACCCCGCTGACACCATTGAGTCCAAACACTCCCCCAGTACTGCCAAGGCCACTACTAACCCACGTCCCCAAGTGCCACATCTACATGGTTTTTTAAACCCTCAGGAGATGGGGACTCCACCAGTGCCAGGGCTGGACAACCTTTTCTGTGAAGACATTTTCCCACTATCTAACCCAAACCTTCCCTGGTGCACAGTGCAGGTGTCCCTGAGAGTGCCACAACTCTCTGCACCCGTGTCCTCCAGCTGCTCCCGGTCCCCCCACTACCTCGGCTGCTCTCCTCTGCCACGGGCTACCCTTCCTCCCAGTGCTCCCGGTTGCCCCCTTCCGGTGTTCCCGGTTCCCGCCTGGTCCTCCCGGTTTCAGCCTCGACGTTCGTGGTTTCCCCCCAGCTCCTCCCAGCTGTTTCTGCCAGTGTCCCCCTCTACCGAAGTCCCCCCAACTCCTCCCTCCCNNNATGTCGGGTCGCGACAGCGTGCAGATCCCCGACGACCGGGACTTCGGGGCGTTCCGGGCGCAGTGCGAGTCGGAGAGCGGCTGGAGCCTCACCTACAGCAAGGGCGGGGTGGGGGTCTGGGTGCAGCTGCTGGAGCCCGAGCGCGCCCTCCACAAGATCAAGGTGAGACCTCCCGCCTGGCACACCCTGGTACACGGTGAGACATCCCCACCCACCCTGGGCACCCCCGGTCCATGGTGAGACCCCCCGCCCCGGCATCCCTCCGGGACTGGCGTACCCAGCGGCACGGAGGTGGCGGAGGGATCCCGTGGGGGACCTGGAGGCAGGAGGGACCTTGGGGCGATGCTGCCATTGGCATTGGGGGGGGACGGGGACCCCACAGTGAAGGGGGACTGAGGATCCTATAGTGAGTGGGAACTCGGGGTGTGAACCACCACTCAGGGGTGAGCGGGGATCCCAGGGATTAGTGGGGTCCGTCAGGTGATGCAGCACCTTGGGGCGAGTGGGGACTTGGCTGACCTGGCCCCCGATGGCAAGCAGGGACCGCAAGACAGGTGGGGTTAAGTGGCACACCAGGACAAATGAGCAATCTGGGGGAGTGGGGACCCCAGGACAAACACAACTCCACGGCCGAACCAGGGACAAGTAGGCACCCCTGAGGATAAAGGGGCTGTGCAGGGGGGACTGGGGACTCAGCCAGGGCCATGCAGGAACCTCCAGGGTGTGTGGGGCCATGTGTCCTGGGTCCTGCCTATCCCCACTTCACCCATTGAGAACCCACCTCCTATGCTTGCTGCATAACATGGCTGGGCTGGGGGACTCCTTGGAGCCTGTGGCCACCAGCTTATTGTCACTGGGGTTGTCCCCCTTTCCCAGAGCTCCCTATGTCCCCACTGCATTTCCTAGTGCATCCCTTACTCTTTGGTGCCAGTGTGCTGGCAGAGGCAGGTGCATGCTCATCCTCACTCATCTGTCTGGCAAAGCGGGACATGGGAATTGCAAGGGACGACTTGAGACAGGAGTGGTGTTCAGATGGGGTTACACTGGAGTCTTTAGCTGGTGTCCCTGTTCCTGGTGGCACCTCCATGAAGCTGTCCTGGTATAGTGGGTGGCATTGCCCTTGCCATGGTGCCAAGCCCAGGTGGTGACGGTGGCAGCAGTGACGATGCGGCCTGCTCACACACTGCTCTGCAGCAGCCATGTGAGCAGTTGGCACTGGCACTGCTGGGGAAACCTTTCCCTGGGGCACTGGCACTGGCCGTGCCCAGCTCCTGCCATGGAACTACTGGGTTGCTTCCACTGTAGCTTGTTGGAGGGGTTTGGACTGCCGTGACCCAGGAACAGGTCCCCATTGTGCCCTTGTGGCAGCAGTGAACCCAGGGAGGGGGGGATGGTGGTCTCTGGGGTGTAGGGACTTTCTAGTGCCATGTGCACCCTGTCCTGTCCCCACAGAGGTGGGGATCTGTGGTGGGTGGGATGTGGAGTGTCCGTCACTGTGGCGTATGGGCATGGCTCTGTGGGACGGTGCATCCTGACTCCCCCTCCTCTCCTCCCAAGCTCCTCGTTTCCCCCAGCCCTGCTGCTTGTTCTTGGGGGTTGCATCCCAAAACTTCCCCCAGATTGAGGTGATGGTTGGGTGCATCCCCTTCCTGTCCCACAATCCCAGTGTGCCACGTTGGCGTGTCAGGGACCCAGCCCACTCCAGGATGTCCTGGCACAGCTGCTCACGCCATAGCACCTGGAGCTGTCTTTTGCCTGCAGGGGTCTCTGAGCCAGGTCCTGCCCCTTTCCACGCCCTCCTGCATGGATCCTGCTTGGAAAGATCCTGCTGGGTGTTCATGTGTTGATTCCACTGGGTATTGGAGACCCTGTGGGGTAACAGTCCATGTCCCCACCCTGTGACCTCCAGCAGCACCCAGGCCCACTATCCCACCCGGATAATATGCTCCTGCTGGATTTCAAAGGGATGGACACAGGTGGCATTTCTGATGTGGCATAGTGAGGTGCAGCCCAGGGGTTTGCCCCCCTCACACTTGGGGGTCTCTGTGTGGGGGGTGCTGGGGGTTCTCTGAAGCTCTGAGCTGGTTTCCCCCTGAATTCATCCTGGATTCCTCCTGGATTCCTTTCCTAATTAAGTGGAACCTGAAAGTCTTGCCCTGCTTTGAGGCTGCCGCCCCCTCCTTCCCATCCCCCTCCATTACGGATGCAGCTCTCGTCTAACCTGTTTTCTGGAGTCTGGGAACAAGTTGGTGCCATGGTTGATTCCTCAGTGGGACATTTGGTGGCCTTGGGACTGGCTACGGGTTGGGGCACCTCAGCCAGGACACCCCATCCTACCCAGTGGGGCAGTGAGTTGGTGCCTGGGAATCTGAGATCTCCCAGTGAAGATGGTTTCCCCTCTAAAAGGCCTGCTCCCAAAGGATGGCCAGGAGCCATCATGTGGGATGCAGCAGAAGGATCTCAGGTGTTGGTGGAGCCGCCAGTGTGGTGGAACTTGGGGACCCGCTTGGTGGCTGCAGCCTTCACCTCTTCCCCCCAGACAGGGGTGGGGGGGGTCTCCCCTTTGGATCTGCTCCTGTCCCACAGTTTGGTGAACATTCTGTGTTCCCTCGGGCCCAGCTTAACTCCAGCCCTGGGGACTTCATCTCTTCCTCTTCCACCTCCTCTTCCTCTTCCTCCTCCTCCTCCTCCTCCTCCTCCTCCTCCTCCCCCCAANCTCGTTCTCCTCCTCCTCCTCCTCCACCTCTTCCTCCTCCTCCTTCTCCTCGTCCTC
Organism: Erpornis zantholeuca; assembly: GCA_013400515.1. Taxonomy (NCBI): domain Eukaryota; kingdom Metazoa; phylum Chordata; class Aves; order Passeriformes; family Timaliidae; genus Erpornis; species Erpornis zantholeuca. The sequence goes on from VZTN01021091.1 coordinate 132,720, forward strand.
CTCACCCCATCAGTCAATATTGACTCAGGGCTGGGGCATGCAGGCTCTGGGCACTTCCGGAGGTGGCACCATCCCCTCTCCTGCTGCGACCCCCCCTGGCATCCCCCAGGATGTGAGTCACCTGCAGGGCAGGTCCTGCACTACTGGCTTGACCAGCCTTGCAGTTCTGGGAATAATCCACCTGAGCATGGTGCCGGGCTGGCCTGGGTGCAGGTGGGACCAGGGGTTCTCCAAACAAATCATCCAGGCAGGCTCTCCCCAAAACTGCCCTGCAGGGGTGGGTGTTCCTAAACAAGTTTTTGGGTGAATGGAGGAGCTGGAGATGGGCTCTGTGGAGAATGGATGCCTCTCTGAGATTGAGGATATGCACTGTGGGTTTGGGGTCAGATTCCATGGGGCAGGGATGGATCTGTGGGGTTGAAGATGAGCACTGTGGGGGTGGGGCTGGGCTCTGTGGGGCAAGGATGGGTTTGAGGATGAGTACTGTGGGGGAACAGGCTCCATGGCTGTGTCCTACCAAGGGGCTGTGGGGGGCCGTGCCCCATTGCTGGATGCTTCTGTGCCCCTTCCCAGGGCTGGGGGGTCTCCAGTACCATGTGCTGGGGTGACAGGGCCACCCCTAAATCCCGAACCCCATGGTCTGGGGTGCAGGAATGGCTGGTGCCATCCCTGGGCATAAACAGGAGCTGGTGGCATTCCCAGGGACAGGTGCTGGCTGCTCTCCCAGTCCCACACTTGGTTCCAGTGCCTTTGACCTCGGCAGATGGCATCCCTGCTACTGGGGTAGCCACCCTCACCGTCTCCCTTCTCCTTGTCTCCTTGCCTTCCCTGGATCTGGCTGCCATGGTTATGGAGCAGCTCCCCACTCTGCACCCCTCAACCCCTTCTGTGTGATCCATGCTGCCCCAAGGCACCAGGCACAGCCCCACTTACTGGGGCATCCATGTGCAGGGATGCCACTTTGGGGAGAGCACAGTGATGGGGGGGCAGGTGGAAAAAAGGGTCCCCTAGTACCCAGGACTCAGCTCCACACTGCCTTGCAGCATGCCTGTGCTATGGGGTGGCTCTGGGTGGCAAACTGAGTTGCCAAGTGGGGTCCAGGTCTTCTTGGAGGGGGTTGCATTGATATTTTTAAGAATCTGAGAGGAGACACCTCCTCCCCGGCTCCCTGGGGCTTCCCACAGCTGCCTTCCCATCTGGAGGTGCCCATGATCACCCTCTTGCCCAGGGTCCCCACAGCCACTCTCACACTTTGGGGTCCCCTCTGCCTCCCTCCTCTGCCTGAGGGTTCTCACTGCCATCCTCTTATGAGTTCCCCACAGCCACCTTCCCACCTGGGGGTCCCAGTGGCCACCCTCCCACCACAATGTCCTCTCTGCCATCTTTTGGGGCTCCCCACAGCTGACCTCCTGCCCAGAGGTCCCCATGCCCACTCTCCCACCCTGGGGGCCCCTGGTAGTTCTCTCATGCCCCCTGCCTTGCAGTGCAGGATGGAGTGCAGGGACGTGCCGGCAGAGACGCTGTACGACGTGCTCCATGACATCGAGTACCGCAAGAAGTGGGACACCAATGTCATCGAAACCTTTGACATCGGAAGGCTGACGGCCAACTCTGATGTGGGCTACTATGCCTGTGAGGAGGGGGCCGGGGGATCCTGGGGGCGGGCTGAATCCCAGGGCTGCTACCACTCCACCCCTGGGTTTGGCATCCAGGGGATCCATGGTGTCTGGCATTGAAGGGAGGGGCCTGGATACCAGTTGGGGGGGATCTGGAGGGCAGGAGGGGACTCCACACTTGGAGGTGGGTGTCTCACTCCAGAACACCCCACATGGTGCTGTTCCTAGGGAGGTGTCCCAAGCCCCTGAAGAACCGGGACGTGGTTACACTCCGCTCCTGGCTGCCCATGGGCTCTGACTACATCATCATGAACTACTCTGTCAAGCATCCTGTGAGTTTAGTGGGGCTCCAGGGGTCCTGTGGTGCTGGGCTGGGGCTCTCTCAGAACTTGGGGGGATGGGTTAGAGAGTTGAGGGGCTGCTCTGGGGGGTCATGACAGCCCTGCTTGTGGCTGGTGCCTGCTGTACCCCACCTGCCCTGCCACTGATTCATGTTCCTGCCTTGTTCCCCACCACAGAAGTACCCCCCCCGCAAGGACATGGTGCGGGCAGTCTCCATCCAGACAGGCTACCTGATCGAGGGGACGGGCGCCAAGAGCTGCACCATCACCTACCTAGCGCAGGTGGACCCCAAAGGTAAGAGGGAATCCCGGCTCTGTGCCCTGGAGCTCAGCATCCCCAAGTCCTTCCCTAATGTCAGTGTGTGAGGAACTCACTGGGAGCTTATTTGGGGCTCAGGATGGGCTTGGACAGGGAGTCTCATGGCTGCTCAATGTAGGCTCACTGAGAGCTCAGGGTGGCCTCTCTTGGGGCTTAATGGGGGCTTTGGGCTCAGTGGGGGCTCAAGAGTAGCTTGGGGGGCTCAGTGGGGGCTCAGGGGGGGCTGGGGGGCTGAATGGGCACTCACTTGGACTTAATGGGGGCTCAATGGGAGCTCGGGTTGGGTTGGGAGGGCCTCAGTGGGGATTCAGTTTGGGCTCTGGAACTTCAGGGCAGGGTCAGTAGGGCTTCAAGAAGTCTCAAGTTGAGCTCAGGAGGACTTGGGGTGGGTTTGGTAGGGCCTCTGGATATGCTCAAGATGGGCTTGGAAGGGATCATCAGCAGGAGCATCTCAGGGTGCAGCCAGAGCCAGACACGGAGCATGGAGCAATGTCAGGAGGAAACATCTTGGGCCTGTTCTCTTGAAATCTTTCATTTTGGGGGTTGAAGAGGGGTTGAAGTGAAATCACTTGTTTTGACCTCTGCAAGAACAGAGAGCAGTGTGGATTGAACCCTGTTCCCTCTCTCCAGCCACATGTTCCCGGTGAGAGTGCCATGGGGGTCCCATGTGTAGGGGTCATGGTTATCAGGCACCTGGGGGATGCTGGGGGTCCCACTCCCAGCTGCCCTTCTCTTCTCTCCAGGTTCTTTACCAAAGTGGGTTGTGAATAAATCCTCCCAGTTCCTGGCACCCAAGGTGAGTTTGTGGCATTGGGGTGGGTCTGGTGTGGGTGTGAGGGGTCCCTGTGCCCATCTTGCTCTTCCTCCCAGGCAATGAAGAAGATGTACAAGGCATGCCTGAAGTACCCTGAGTGGAAGCAGAAGCATGATCCTCACTTCAAGCCCTGGCTGTTCCCAGAGCAGAGCCGACTCCCAGCTCTGGCACTCTCCGAGCTCTCCCTCCAGCATGCGGATTCCCTGGAAAACATTGATGAGAGCTCCCTGGCCGAGAGCAAGGAGGACCGTGGCGAGGGCAGTGACGAGGACAGCCTGACCTGATTCCCCCGGGAGCTCCTCTCCTTGTTCCCTGGGCTAGGACAGCCTGACATGACCCCTCTGGGGGCTCCTCTCCCTGTCCCTCCACTTCCAACATGGTTTGTGTCTCTATCTCACACACCTGTACACATGCACCCCCACTTTGGGTTCGGGGGGACCCCGCCATTGTTGTACCCTAGTCTGGGGACAGCAGGGACATACTGGGTCCCCCAGGGTGGAAAGTTGGGGGTTGTCTGGTCACTTAGCCCTTGTGGGACACCAGTGTTGTCCCTATTGATGGCAAACCCAAAGTGCCCTTCAGCTTTTGGGGGACCAGAGGAAAAGGGGGGCCCTGTGATTGCTCCCCAGCCCTGGAGACCCTCCCACTGCGCTCTCCCTCTGCCCCCTATCCCTGCTTCCCATCTCTGTTATGGTCCAACAGAACTGCCTTCATCCCATCGGAGCTTCGTCTGCAGCGGGTCTCCAGGGGCTGCTTGGGCACCTGCCTGCACCTCTGGGCATGCAGAGGGGTTTTGGGGGCCTCTTGGCACCTCCTGGCATGCTGGGAAGGAGGGCCTTTGGGGTTTTTTGGCATCTCCAAGCATGTAGAGAGGAAGCTTCTAGGCTCCTGGCACCTCCAGCATGTTAGAGGGGATACTGGGGTCTTACAGCACCTTTAGGCATGTGGGAGGAGTTGAGGGGCTCATGGCACCTCCAGATGTGCTGTGGTGCGTGTTTTGGGGACTCCTGGGATCTCCATTCATGTTAAGGGGGGGTCTTACGGGCTCTCAGCATCTTCAGGTTTGTTTGGGGGAGGCTTTGGGGTAAGCTCACACGTCCAGGTGTGCTGTGTGTCTTTGGGAGGTCCCAGCATCTTGAGGCACATTGAGAGGACTTGGGGACCTCCAGATGTTCTGTGGATCGCTGGAGGCTCCTGTCCCTTCCCCCACCTTTCCAGGATGGGGACCCTTTCCAAGCTGGGTGCCTGAACCCTTCCTCCACTGGAATTTGAGGCCTTGACTGGGGGTTTGGGAGCTGGTGTTTGGCTATGCTCCTGCCCCCTTCTTTTTTGGGGGTGCACAGGGAGATGGGAGATTTTGTACCTTGTACTGCAGCTGATTATTTAGGAATAAAATAATTAAATCTGGCATGGGAGGGATTCAGCCTCTGTCCCACTTTGGTCTTTTGGGAGCCATCCCTGTCCCCATAGTGCACTCAGGAAGGAGGTCTCTGCTCATCGTGGGTGCTGCTGGGCCCCTCGGGGGTTATGGGAACCTCCAGGGGGGCTCTGGGTGATGGTGATGCCACCAGAGGGTGATGGAGAAACCCCTAAACTGAATTTATGCTGGGCACTAATTAGGAACGAGGCTACACGCCCATGTAGTGTGTTTTCATACAGCCTCAGCCAAGCCAGTAACACCAGTACATTTCTCCCAGAAGCACCTCTGAGACAGAGGAGACAGGGGGTGCTGAACTTCGGGGGCACTCTGGGGGAGACATTGTGGCTTCTCCAGGAGGAGAATCCTGGGGAACGGAGCTGACACTCCCAGGGACTGTGGGCCCTGTGTGGAGCCCTGGGACTCATGTCTCCTCCTGGGGTGCACCCAGGGGCAAAACTGGTGCCCCGCTTCTGGGGTGCATCCCACTTCTGCCCCCCTAGTGCTCTGGGCACCCCAAAACCTCAGCAGGCCCCAGCCCTTCTCTGCACCCCAGCAGGGTTTTGGTGGTTGATGTTGTCCTGCACGTGCCATACTCTTGTTACCTGTGGTGCTGGGGTGGGCACTGGGGACTTGCTTCCCATTTCTCCTGTTAGTTTCCACCCCCTCCACCCTTCCCCCCTCCCCCCTGAACTGATCCCAATTAAAAATAGAACCCAATTAAAAAGGAGCCTGGCCACCACCCTCTTGGCAGGGTGAAAATGGAGCTGAACTGGAGACAGGACATACTGCAGCAGCTCTGGAGCGAGGGGGACACGAGGGGGCAGGTGATAAAGGGGTAAAGCCCCTTGTGGAGAGGGTTAGTTCTGTCAGCTTGGGGAGGTACAGCCAAGGACCCGGAATTGCAGTACTGGAGAGAGAAGATGGCTTCAAAGGGAAGTGGAATATGCTCCGGCACACATCTGGCACTGGGGGCTTTGAGCAGAGCCCAGGCTCAGGTAGGATGTGTGGAGGGGGCAGTGATCTCAGGGCTGTGCTGGGGACATCCTCGGGTGCTGGCATGAGTGATCCCTGAAATGCTGCTGGGAAGGACTACAAGGCTTCAGCTCTTCAGGATTGAGGCTCAGGCATTGCTGCTGGCCCCTGGGGTCTTGGACAGCACTTGGTGTGACACCCCCAGAACTGGGTCAGGCCATGGCATCCTTATTCTCTGCTGAAGGCTCTGGGAGGGTATCCCCCTGGGAGGGGATCCCCCCGGATGGATCCAAGGGTCCGGGATAGGAAAGCAGGGGGATGTGATGGTTCTGGGGAGCAGGATGGGATAACGTGGGGAATGTGATGGCTCTGGGGAGTGCGATAGGGGAGTGGGAATTCTGGGAGTAGGGGGGATGCAGGCAGTAAAGGACGTTTTTTGGATATTTCACACTGTCCCCCTGGCTGAGCCCCACTGAGCACCATGCCCTAATTGTGGGGCTGAGCCCTGGCCCCTCCTGCCTGTGGCCTCGCGTGGGCGAGGGGCCGAGCGGGGGGGCCTTCCCTCCCCCGGAGCAGGCAGCCAGCGTGTCCCGGTCCCTGAGCGCCGGGATGAAAGGACCATTGTCCCAGGCTGGGCAGCCGTGAGGGCTAGCCATGGACACCCCACGTCCCCTCTGCGTCCCCAAACCCTCCCACTCTCCTTCTTACCCCCCACCAAGGCCTTGGGAATTGTGTGGGGAGGCAAGAACCCCACACGCAACCCATTTATTATTTTTTTGGGGCAAGCCCTGGCAGTCTTCCCCTTGAATCCTGTTTCCATGAGGCAGCCAAAGCTCCGTGCTGGGAACAAGCCTGGGCCTGGCAAGGGGGGCCCTGAGTGCCCCCGCCCCGGGAAGCGCCCCGGCATCCTCTGGGAGCCGCCGCTGCCAGCAGACAGAGGTACTGGGTGCTCCAGGGGGGCTGGAGGGGAAACGCCAGCTTGGGGGGGGGCAGGGGGGGCACCCCATCTCCTCAGCTGTGGTTTCTCTCCTGGGGGAGGTTGTATTTCTTTCCACGTGCTTCTGTGGGTCTCTGGGCACACAGTGCTGGAGGGGCACTGGGGGTACTGGGAGCTGCTGGGGCGGTGGGGAGAGTGTGGATTGTTCGCTTGCTCAGCTGAAACTGCGTGTGTCCCCCCCCTCGTTGGGTACTCATGCCCTGGATTAACCCCAGTATACCCCAGCTCAGCCCCAGTACTCCCCAGCCACATTCCGGTATACCCCAGCTGGCTCTCATCACACCTTATCTCAATTGCAATATGCTCCAGTTCACCCCCAGAACACCCCACCTGGTGTAGCAATCCCAGTACATCCCAGCTCAACCCCGGTTCAATTCCAGTATGCTTCAGCTTCCCCCCAGCAGACCCCAGTTCACTCCCAGCAGACTCCAGCTCACTCCCAGCACACCTGAGTTCAATCCCAGCTCATCCCCAGTACACTCCAGTTGAATCCTTGTATTCCCTAGTTGTCCCCCAGCTGCCCCAAGCAGACCCCAACTCATTCCCAACACAGGCCCACTGAATCTCAGTATACCCCAGCTCCCCCCAGCACATCCCAGCTCCTCCCCAGTATATTCCAATTCACCCCAACACATCCCAGCTCAATACCAGCACATCTCAGCTTAACCCCAGTTTAACTCCAGCCTTCCCAGTTCTCTTCCAGTATATCCCAGCTTCCCTAAGCAGACCCCAGCTCAGCCCCAGTATAACCCAGCTCAGTCCCAGTCTCCAGGAAGCCCTGGCATTGCTGATAGCCCTCATTCCTGCACCACTGCAGGGGTCCTACTGCCTGGCTGGGGTGAGGGACATGTTGGGGGATACTGGGGACATGGTGGTGCTGCCGATACTGGGGGTGAAGCTGGGAAAAGGGGACCCTGAAGGCTCAGCTGGCAGATTTGCTTTCTGCTGGAGCCCTGGCATGTCCCCGTTCATGGCCCAACAACAGCGTCAGCTGTGGCTGTGCCAGGGCCCCTACCAGTAGTACCCAAGCCACATCAACCACCACCAATAGCATCCAGATGCTGGGTGATGCTGGTAGTGGGCTTCCCTTGCTCTCTTTCTCCTCTTCCTTGCTGCTTCCCAGTCTGTCTGGTGAGGCCTGGGGCTTTACCAGTGCTGTGCAGCTGCAACTGGGATGGCAGTTGCTTTGTCCTCTAGTAATGGCAAGCTGGTTCCATGAGACACCTTCACACTGCTGGGGACATTGGGTTGGTGTTTGGGGTGCCATGGGGCTGCACCTGTACAGGGGGTTCCTAGGTCTAGCACCACTGTAGGGGCAGCAATTTTAATTTGTGGATTCAGCCCAAAAAGCCAGTTTTTGGAGGCATGGAGCTGCGTGCTGGAGGTGGGTGGCTGTTCTGGGGTGCTGGGAGAAAGGTGGCAAGAAAAGCTCCTCCAAGAGCTGCCAGTGGTTTTCTAGGGGTGCTCCAGCAGCTACTGGGGATGAGTTGTTATGGGTCATAGCCAGGACAGCAGGGATAGGGATATTTAGAGCAATATTGAGGATGTGTTTGCTGCCAGAACTTAGAAAGCCCCAGAACAGGGTGAGCCCTTGGGATTTTGGGGGTGTCTTGGGGGAGGAAGGGAGCGATGCAGCTCCTGTGGCAGGACTCTCTGGCCATGTAAGTGGGTTGATGCTTGGGGAAGCTGTGCAGATGGACCCCCCAAATCTAGGGGAGAACAAGGCACTGGCTGTGTAGAAAGGCTTTTGAAGAAGCGGTCCCTGTACTTCTGTTCCTGCTGCAGCATTCCCTGGCCCGGCTTGGCTTGGCTTGTCTGCAGTGCTGTGGTGGCCAGGGGGATCCAGGGGGTGACCCTGGTATGGTGTGACCCTGCTTCTGGGGACAGGGCCTGTGCTAGGGGTAGTGTTGCACCCCAAAGAGCATGAAGAGGAGGTGGGAGGGCTGGAAAAGGGGACACCCCATCCACAGCTGGAGGGCACCCCTTCTCCATGAGACTTTCACTTCCTACTTAGGGGAAAGTAAAACTGGCCCACATGGTTTCAGTACTGGGTGTTGGGTGACGGGGCTGATTTCCCATGGAGGAAGGAGGTGCTGTGCTTCGCAAGGGGACCCATCAGGGACCCATCCTCTGCAGCTGGGCTGTTGGCACAGCTTCCCCCCCCCAGTACTGCCAGACCCTGGGACACTGGGGCTCCTCTGGGGTGGCTGTGCATGTGGGGTTTGCCTTCCTGACCTAGTTTGCTGGCAGCTTCCATAAAGTGTGTCAGGAGCTGAGAGCATTCCAGTGGAACTCAGTGGGTGGTGGCAGCATTGCCAGATGTATTTACCCCTTTTCTGGCTGGATTTGCACATTTTTGATCGGATTTACCCCTTCTTGACTGGATTTGCTCATTTCCGGCTGTATTTGCCCCTTTTCTGGCTAGATTTGTGAGGCAGGCAGCAGTGCTCTGGAAGGGAATGCCAGGAAACTCATCTGTTTGTTGGTGCCACAGCCTGGGACATGTTTCACCTTCCCAGGTTTTACTTCCAGGGGGGAAGGGGAATGCAGGTGGGACCTTGGGGAAATGAGGCACCCCCAGTTTTCCTGCCCCTTTGTCCCAGACTTCTCACCCACTTCATCACTGCTCACCTTCCACCTCTATGTACATCCCCCATCTCCACACAGCCCGCTTGGGGCAGTTCCCACGTCTGGGCACACCCTGGTGTGTGTGTGTGAGCCCTCAGGCCCCTGAGCAGGGGGGCTGGGCACCCTCTGGCTGCTCCACATGAACCACCTGCAAATGGCAACTCATGGCAGAGGGAGGAGGCTCCAGAGAAGCAATTCCACCCCTGGATTGTGACTCTGCAAGCCTGAACTCGATCCCTGAACAGCAACTGGGAGGTTTGAATATAATTTGCAGGTTTTTTGTCTGCGAAGATCTTGGAAATGAAAAAGCTTCATCCTCCCAGGAAAGACCTTGGGCACTGCCGGGCAGATGGGCGCCCACTGAGGTGGAGTGTGGAGGGTTTGGGTGGGAGGGGATCTGTAGAGTGCTGGGTGCTGTCCCGGGACCCTTTGTTTGCTGTGGGCTATTTGCTGCTTGCTGAGGATTCTGCTTGGGCAGTTTTGGGGTGAGGATGTGGTGCTTTCAATTCCCAGCTGGGCTGGGAAGCTGCAGTAGCCCTGGCAGGTCTGTTGGGGACATCAAGTTCACCCCCTGGATCCGGCAGGGACACTGGGGACATTGCCTCATTCGGGCTGGCCACGGCCTTTGGCTGAGGATCTTTCCTTAAATTAGGCAGGAAAGGGTAAAAATCGCTGTGGTGCGAGACTGATTGCCCAGTGCTGCTGGAACTTGGCGGCTGAGGAACCCCCTTCCCACTGGTGGCCAGCCCCGTTCCCACGGGTCCTTCTGCCACCCAGCTTTGTCCCCTGTGCCCATGGGAACCCTGGTGGGTAACAGCTTACTGCACTCCCTGAGGATCCACAGGGGTCCTGGGGTGGTAGGACATGGCAGCCACCTCCCTGCTTGTCTGTTTCTGTCCAGTAGCCAGAGCTCAGCTTGTTCTGCTGCCCCACAACACCCTGTTCTTGGTGTCTGGTTCCTGCCGCAGTACTGGTGAGCTCTCACTTCCCTGAGATCACCCTGCCTGGCTCTTCCTTCCTCTCCTGCTGAAAGCCCTGCCCCATGCTTCTGTCACCCAGGGCTCAAACGGCCTCAGGATCCGGCCTTCTCATCCCCCAGGGCAGCTGTGGTTGGTGCATCACCGCACTGAGGCCTCACAGTTCTGCTGGGGCCTGGGGTGGCTATTGCACCACATCTCAGCTCAGAACTCTGCTCGGCTTTCCGGAAAGTTCCCATTGCTGAGGTGGCGTTTGAGGAAGTCCTGGGGCAGAGACTCCTTGGCAAGCCTCCACCCTGCCACCTGGACCACAGGCAGGCTGGCCACCTCCTTCTGCTGAGACAAGGGACCGTGTGCCGGTAATTAGCTCTCCTTGATTAATGAGCCCACAGACCTGGGGAAGGGGAGCATGGAGTGCCAGCAGGGTTTGCCTACATTGGAGGAGGAATTGCAATGGGAACTAGATCCATCAAGTGGGTGCCAGATACCTGACAGGGCTCCTATGCCGGATTTTCCTGGCTCCTGGCCACTACCTTGGGTGCCATCGAAGGGACAGGCAGGGAAGAGCGGTGTGGGATGGCCACCACTTTACTATATGGTGCTTGGGTGCTGAGTGCTGCTCTGTCACTGACATACTGATGGCCCTGGTCACACTACTTGATCCTTGGCACCTTGCCAGGGTAATGTTGCTTACCTGGGGGAAGCTGGAGCCATGGAAGGGAGAATGCTTGCCTGTCACTCCCAGTCAGAGCCCATAGCCTCCCCATGGCATACACAGTTCCTTAATTGAACAAGCCCCACCTGAGGGCTGGGAAACTCATGGCCTTGAGAACAGTGGTAGGATGCAGTGGGCAGAGGGTGGGCACACCCCTGCAGCATGGGGGGCTCCTCCCTGTGCCAGGATGCTCAGCTCTGCTGGGGGAAGAGGTACATCCTAAACCCTCTGTTGAGGGCATCTGAGGTGTGCTGGGGTGGCTGTGGGGGCCCCCAAAATCGCAGCCAGTACCCTGGGGGGCTTGCTGAGCCCCTTGGTCCAGACAAAGGAGACCAGCACCAGGGACCCCAAGATCCTTCGTCCCCAGCACTTGGAGAGTGAGGGCTTTGTGGGTTTGGGATGGGCCTGAGGGGTCTGGTGCTCACATATTTTAGCATCCTGGCTTATCCCCCCAGAGCACCAGTGCCATGGTGCTGGGGTGCTGGCAGCCCCTGCCGTTCCTTCCTCACGCCACTTGTCCAGCCTTTAAGTCTCTTACAAAACAGTCTCTGTCGTGTTGCCTAATCCTGGGGAGGAATGTGGTGGGTCAGCACTGGGAGGATTTGGGCTTGGCAAGGGCCACAGCCAGGGTTACCCCCTGATCCCCAGCAGCCAGCTGGGTTATGGCATCTCCCTGTGTTGATTTAGCTTCTGGAATATCCTCATCTTGTTTAGCACTGAGGTTAAATGATTAATGATTGAAGGAGGGAACCTAGCGAGGGCCTGATGAATGATTTACTTCGTGAGGGCAAAGGGCCTGACAGTGCCAAGGAGCTGCCAGCCCAGCACACCAGGGACCCTGCACTTCCCTTGTTGGATTTTTGTCCTTATCCCTGTCCCGTGAGCAGCAAAAACCCCAGGTAGTGCTGGGACAGTGCCAGTGGTGAGTGCTGGTGCAGCTGTCCCTTCCTGATAGGTCTGTCCCACCACTGTGTTGATGTCCCAGCACAGCACCAGGGATGCTGGCACTGGTGTTGATGGGTGACACTGGTGGTGACTCCTTGACTCTAGCCAGGATGGGGAATGTTTGTGGGAGCCCCATACTGGTATCACTGTGTTTCCCTCTGCTCCTTCATGGTGTTTTGCCTCTGCAGGCAGCACCCAGCTGGGGTTGAGCCTGCCTATGTTGTCACTGGGATCTGGTGACAGCAATGTCACCCAGCACCATTGCTTATCCATTTTCAATAATAGATGAGGGCTTTCTAGGTGTGGAGGTGGGAGAGAGAATTTTATTCTGATTGAGGGATTTTTGTGCTGCTGGTTGGGATTTTCTGGGACCAGTGGGAAGGTCCTGGATACTGCCGGTTTCTCTGGTGCTGCTTATTTCTCTGGTGCTGCCAGCAAGGAGCCACGGGGGTCACCCAGCCCTGGGTCGCCTTGCTCCTTCCTTGGACATTTGGTCTTTGGAGCCTGAAGCAAAGCCAAACTGTGCCAGGAAGTGCCAGGGAAGTGGCACTGTGGCCAGATCCCAGCAGCACCACTGGGATGCCGGTGTCTGGAGGTGTAGGGGTCACTGGCTGTGGGGAACCCATGGTGCCTCAGGCTTGGCAGTGTTCAGTTATTGCTGGGTGAGGGTGAGCCTTGCTCAGCTGTGCACTTTGCACTGAAACCACAAGTGCTGCTGAGGGCTGGGACCTGACTGAGTCACAGAAAACGTGACTCTGACGGCAGATCAGACAGGCCTATTTACAGCTCCAGGAAATCCTCTGGCTCCTTCTTAGCAGGTCTAAAAAAACCTCCAGCAAACCCAAAATAAAATGGTGCCGGGGTCACTAGCAGTGCTGTGTGTGCCGGCATGACGGAATCTGCTTCCTGCCCAGAGCCTGCCAAGGTCGTGATGCTGGTGGGTGGGAAGGGCAGGGTATTCCATCTGATGCTTGTTGGGATAACAGGGATTTGCCCTGCCACCACCTATGGGTGTGGGATGGGTGTTCTGCTGCAGGAGCTGGGACACCAAGTGAGCCCCCATGTCCCAAGCTCTGGGTGCCACAAGGGCACTCTGGTAGGTCTGTGCACCAAGGGTGCTGCATAGGTGCTCTGCCAGCACTCCAGGGCGCCATGCTGGAGCAATGCCAAGGACAGGGCTCTGGAGCTGGGAGCAATGCCATGGTCTGTGAGGAGGGGTTTGGTGTGGTTTGGGTTGGGGGCTCCAGCGCCAGCACCCTGCCACTGCTGTGATGGGGACAGCCTGGAAGAAGGGACAGCCTTCTGGATCCAGGTGTCCATGTCACTCCATCCTGGCTTGCTGCTGTAAACTGGGGAGTTGCATCCTGGAGGGTGACAGCCCTGAGGTGCAGCCAACAACTCCCCTGCCCTTGAATCAGGCATGTTCAAGCATATTCCCTGATTATCCACAATGTGGGACCCCCTTCCCCCACTGCTCTGTTCCCCAGCCTAAATTTCACCCCCTGGGACCATGCTGGGGCCCCATGGTGCCTTCACCTCTAAGGGGATGGCCTCTATGTTTGAATGTCTAAACCGGGTCCCTCCAGCATTTCCACACCCCTGCAGCCCCCCAGTTCAGGATTGAATGATCCAGGAGACACAGAGTGGTTAGAGGCCATAGGAAAACCAAGTGGCCTCACTGAGAATGTTGGTTTTGGGGCCCCAGGCTTCAACTGGTGTGTGTTTTGGGACTGATCCTGATCCTGTTGTCTCCATTCCCAGGTCCTGATGTCATCCTGAGCCTCGCTGGCAACAGGAGATGTACTGAGTGGCACAGTTTCTGTGGCCAGCCCCCTGCCATGGAGGAGGAGGGGTCTCTGCCAGTGGCTGCCTGGCTGTCTACCCTCCACCTTGACCAGTACGTGGAGAGCTTCCAGCAAAGCGAGCTGTGGTCAGTGTGGGACTGCCGGGCTCTGACGGATGAGGGGCTCACCCGCCTTGGTGTGCTGCTGCCTGGCCACCGCCGCCGCATCCTCCTGGGGTTGCAGAAAGCCTTTGCTGAGGCCCCACTGCCTGCCAGGACTCAGAAGCCCCCTGCCAGTAAACCTGTCCCCATGAAACGCCACATCTTCCGCCTGAGCACTACAACTGGGCCGGAGCAGTTGGAGCCCCGGTGCCAACCAGTGCCCGATGAGACCCCACTGCTGGAGCCAGAGCGGGGTGCAAGCTTCACCCAACTGCCCCCACCCATCCCACCCAGGGTGGGCTGCCGCCCCCCCCTCAAATTCTCGCCATCACTATCAGGGGGCAGCCCCGAGACCTTCCCTCCGTCCTGCAGCCATCTCCCAGCCCTGGAGGACCCCTCACCACCAGCCCTTGTGGAGAAGCCCCCTGCTGACAGCCGGGCGAGACCCCCACTGCCACCGCTGCCAGCCAAGCGACACCAACTGGAAACCAAGTGCCAGAGCCTGAAGGGCCCTCTGCTGGCCGACTGTCCCCCCGTGCTCCCCCCCAGGGCTGTGTCCCAGAGGAGGTAAGGGAGTGGCAGGGGCATGGGCTTCAGGATGCCCGAAGGTGGTAGGGTCTGTGGGGCGGGGGGCTACTGTGATGGAGGTGGGACCCTCGGAGTCACGACACAGGTTGCCTGGGGTACCTACACCCTCCCCATACCTTAGCACATCTCCTGGGAGTATCCCCCACTCCAGTGCTCAGCACATCTCCTGGGGGTACCCCCAGTGCCAGCACGTACCTCTGCCCCAGGTCACAGTACATTTCCCAGGGCTACCAGCACCAGCGGGGGACTGAGATACTTATTTTGACTGTGGCTGGAGTATCCACCCAGGTCACCCCAGCCTGGTATGGGCTGGGGTGCAGTCCTGGCAACAATGTAGAGCCCTGCCTTGTCCCCACCTGCAATGTAGGCAGTGCTGAAAGCCGGGGAACTCTTCACACCAGTGGGTACAACACAGTGAATTGCAGCACAGAGAGAGCGTCGGGCAAAGCTGCTGCTTTTGACACGGGAGCAGGCTGGAATTTGGGGACAGCAGTGCTTGCAGCCCCTCCTTTGATGTCCCAACACCCCCCCCCCCGAGAATGCAGTTTGGGGGGGGCAGAGGAGCTCCTAGGTGCCAGCACCCTCCCGGGGTGAGGTAGGGAAATGTCAGTAAGCCTGTGTCCCCCCCGGGGAGTCCACCCCTGCAACCTCCCCAGGACCCACAGACTTGCCAGCACTCTAAGGGATATGTTCCTGGAGTTAGGGTGTGTAGCTGGTCCCCTGAGGGGGTCCTGGGAGTGGAGTTCGGTTTCTCCTGAGTGATGGTGCTGGATGGGGCCCCGTGTGTAGTCAGGATGAGAATGGGAGGGCTGGTGGCTGGGCTCCCCATCCAGCTTCCCACCCCTGTGCCCCAGTGGGTTTTTTGTGGTAAGGTGGGTGGAGGTGATCCCTGTGCCCATGCTCTGACCCCTACCTGGTGCTGATGCAGCAGGGAGTGGGCTGGGATGCTGAGCTGGGAAGGGAGCTCAGGCAGCTGATGTAGGGTGCTGGCATGCCATAGGGTGAGCAGCACCTGTCCTTGGGGCTCCTTGGACTCTGGATCAACAGTGTCCATCCTGGCACCCCAGGAACTGCCCCTACCACTGCATTTCTGCACCGAGGTAGTCACCCAAATCCTCCTGGAGCCACTCTCCATCCTGCTCTGGTCAGGAGGCTACCCGGGCATGATGAGGCCAATGGCTGCCACTTTAGTGCAAGCTGTGCTGGTTTGATGCTGGACATGCCATAGGTTTGGTACTTGCCGTGCTGGTTTGGTGCCAGCTGTACCGTGGGTTTAGTGCTGTCCGTGCGCGGTGTTTGATGCCAGCCGTGCCACAGTTCTGGTCCTGGCCGTGCCGTGGGCTCTTACTGGCCATGCTGAGGGTTCGGTGCCGTCCATGCCGCTGCTCCGGCCAGCTCAGGAAGTTTTGCTGCCGTGCAGGAAGTGCCGGGGTGAGAAGCTCCGCTCCCCGACGGCCTTCCCCAGCCTTCCCTGTGCTGCCGATCGTTCCCACCGGCGTTCCTGTCACCTGCCCAGGTAGGGGGGCACGGCTAGCGCAGTGCCAGGCGTGCCGCACAGGGCAGGAGGCGGGGGCCGGCGCGGAGGGATTTTTGGGTTGGGATCTAGCGCTGCTGGCGCTACCGGGTGCGAGTTTCGCTTTGCCGGCTCTAGCGGGTGTTTCCTGCCCTGACCTGTGTTCCCACAGGCAGTGTTGGTCCCCGAGTTGCTGCTGCTCCGGGGACGGGCGCTCTGGCGCGGAACAGGCGCTGCCCACCCTGGCACGGTGCGCCGAAGGCTGTGCACCGGAATTCGGGTCTCGGGCTCCCCCCTGGAGCTGCTCCGGGGGATCTGGGGGTGCACTAGGGGTCCCTTGGGAGCTGCATGCAGGACCATGGGACCCAGGAGGGGATGGGCCTATGGCCCTGCCGGGTGGCGGTGGTTGAACAGCACCCCCAGGACACATGTGTGCTCTTGTGGCTTGGGGGTCACCGTGGCAGAGCCCTGGGGCCTCTGCCAGTGTGGGACAGGTGGGTGGCCATAGGGCCCTGGCACCTGGTGTGCCATGGGGCACACACATGTATGTGTTGGTGCTTGGCAGCGACAGAAGGGAATATATATGGGCAAATGGGTGTATAGATGGATGTATATGTGTATATATATATTTCTCACATAGATCTTGATGCTGTAGTGTATATATATATATATACAGGAGTGTATCTGTGTATCCAAATATATGTTATATGTATATTATATAGATATATTGGGGAATTCAGGACTAACCAATTGAACCCCAAAGCACATCTCAAAAGTCACTTTAATTGTATGAGCAGGAATATATTGGCTATAGGTGGGTTCTTGTTTTGAGAACATTTTAAAAATAAAGAGCTATCATCTCCTAAGAAATTCTTCTGTCTGAGGGTGCCCTGGCACAGGCTGCCCAGAGAAGCTGTGGCTGCCCCATGCCTGGAAGTGTTCAAAGCTGGGTTGGATGGGGCTTAGAATAAACTGGGATTGTAGGTGTATCTGCCCATGGCATGAGATAAGATTTGAAGTCCTTTCCCAATCAAACCATTCCATGATTCTATGACTCTGCCCGTGGATGGAGGAGGTGCCATGGTGCAGGACAGATGGCATGGACAAGGGGTACATTCAGGAGGATGAGGGTATGAGTCACCGTATGGTGGATGTTGGGTCCTGGCTCTGTGTGTGGGGCAGCATGTGCTGGGAGTTTGGGAAGCTACCCACACTGGGGCTCCCTGGAGGATGGGTGACTGGCTAAAGCGCCCTGTGCTGCGTCGGAGGGAGCTCCACAGCCCCAGGGTGCTGCTGTTGGCCCCGAACCCATCTCCTGCCCCCATGGGGGGACCTGACCTCGGTGCCTGCAGCTAGTGAGCATGAAAGGCCTGGGAGTGGGGGGAATCCTGCTGGGCTGCCCAAGAACCAACAACAGTGGGGGATACTGGCCCATGTTGGGGCTGGTGGTTGCTCACTTCTGCATGATCCTTTCCTGTGTTGGGGTGATGACCACACCAGGGTGATGTTTGCCCAGGTCTGGATGGTACTTGCCCACATCAGGGTGATGCTTACTGCATCCAGGCTGGGGCTTGGGCTCCTTGCCAGCAGCTGTGAGGCAGCTGCATTGATCTGGCCCTGTTTCTGGGTGGGGATGAGCCCCCACCATAACCCCTTATGGAGGTGGGAGTGCCCACAGGGGAGGGACCTCTGAGCATGAGGGCTGAGGAAGAGCCGGAGCACTCCTGTGTATGCAGACAGCCCAGGAGCAGAGCAAGTGACCTGGGCAGTTCTGAGGTGACGCCAGCCACCCATTTCCCCTTGCTTCCGGCTGTGCTGCTGTGGTCCCTGGTGCTTCCTCCTAGCTGCTTGCAGAGCCATATTGTGGTTTCCTCCAGGCCATGTTCACCTCCGGGTTCTCACCATCCCCCCAAACTCTGGGCCACCTCAAGCAGCCCTGTGCCAGGAGGTGATAGGATCATCCCAGCCCTCCTGGGTGTGGGATGTCTGAGATACTACCCTCCACAGGCTGATGGCAGTAACTGTGTTCAACACTGGGAGCTTTCTCTCACCAGTTCCGGACTTGATGCCCCCCTCCCAATGCCAGCAGTGGGGCTGTGAGCCCCCCAGTTTTGGCCATTGGTGGCTCAGACCTAGACATCCCACAGAGGGTCCCATGAGCAGTGGATGCTCATGTCTGCATCCTGATTGTGGGGTGAGGCTGTCAGTGAGGGGGACACGCCCTCTCCCTGCCCAGGGGATGGTCTAGGGATTAGAGCAGCCCCCTGAGCATCCTCTGGGGGGAGGGGGGTTGTAGAAAGTGATGTCTGAAGAAGTGATGACAGAAGACTCCATTTTGGAGGGCCGGGTGAGCTGGGCAGGGGTGGTGGCCTGGGCAGAGGTTTGGCTTTGGGGTGGTGCCTTGTGGGAGAGCAGCCCTTTCTGACCCCCTTAGAAGAAAAGCCTAGATAAGGGACAGCAGATAAGGTGCTGCTCAGATAAGGGACAGCACATAAGGCACTGGTTTGCCACTTCTCTAATGGCAGAAGTGGCACTGGCCAGACCCTTCTTGGAGCAGGATGGCATCCTTTGGGCAGGGTAGCATGGGGGGCCAGGGAGTGATGGGACACGCTACCCCATGGAGCCAGGGGGGAAATGAAGCCCAGGGATGCTACAGCAGCAGATGATGATGTGGTGAGCAGGCAGACCAGTGGGGAGGGTGTTTTTGGGAACTGGGGTGTTATTTGTGCCTGAGGTCTGTGGGTGCCCATCCTGCTGGTCCCTGGGATTGTGGGGCTAGGGGCTGGACAGGACTAGGGCTGAGCCAGAAACCCTCCTGAGAAGTCCCCAGGAGACAGGAGTTGTCCTGGCCTGAGGCTTATGATCTCACTGCTAGCCACAGGGCTTGTGCTGCAGCCCCCCAACCACAGCCCAGGGGGCAAACAACATCCTGGGTTGCTGCACAGATGCAGACCCCAGCCAGGCTCTTGCTGGAGGTTCTGTGGCTTCTGCACTATCACCTCCATGTGTCTGCATTCCTGCACACCTAGGTGCCCCAGCAGCTCCTGCCTGGTGGTGTTGTGATCAATACTGCTGGCCTCCCCTGCCCACACTCCCCTGCCCACACTCCCCTCCTTTCCTACCAGCATTCCCTAATGTATGGATGGTTGTGGCTGGTTCCCATGGAAATAGCTGCTGAGAAATGAGGTCAGGCTGACCGAGGGAGAGCCAGCACTCCTGTGCTCCAGCCAGGGAGAAGTTGCCTCTCCAGCTCACCCCAAGCTAAGGGGAAGCTCTTGTGCACAAGCCAGTGTGCTGGGAGGCTCATCCCCAGAAACCATGGGGTACTGATGGCAGTCTTGGCCGTGGAATCATGGAATCACAGCGTAATTTGGGTTGGATGGCACCTTAAAGCTAATTTAGTTCCATCCCCCCTGCCAAGGGCAAGGACACCTCTCACTAGACCAGGTTGCTCCAAGCCCCATCCCACCTGGCCTTGAACATTTCCAGGCATAGGGCAGTCACAGCTGCTCTGGGCAGTCTGTGCCAGGGCCTCACCATCCTCAGAGGGAAGAACTTCTTCCCAATATCCAATATAACCAGCTGTTCTGTCTTGTGGCTGTGGTGGGAGGTAGCTGGGGCAAGGATGGGGATGATGCCAGCATGCAGGTCCCTGGGGCTTACCTACCTGGGGCTTGAGGCAGAAATTCTGCTCACTACCTCTGCCCTCTCCCTGGATTCAGGGATGCTCGA
Source organism: Erpornis zantholeuca (assembly GCA_013400515.1). NCBI lineage: Eukaryota > Metazoa > Chordata > Aves > Passeriformes > Timaliidae > Erpornis > Erpornis zantholeuca. Next base: position 152,242 of record VZTN01021091.1, read on the forward strand.
ATGGTGCCTTGTATTTTTATACCCTGGAGAAACTTCCTAATTTCCTGCCCTTGAAAACACTATTACCCCAGAGGTTTCTATTGATTGCCCATCGCCTTTGAGTCTCAGGAAGGCAGGAAGCAAGGAGCAGGAGGTAGGAGTTGCTGAGCCCAGCTGCTTGGGGGCACTTTGGGGAAGAGGACAGACCCCATGGTCCCTCTCCCCGCTGGTCAAGGTTTTGGGGCTGGGGGCATGGCTCGCTGACCGAGGAGAAGCTCAATTTCCAGGAGTTCTTGCTATTTTAGCAACCACCCCAGATCTCCAGTGTCTACCCCACTATAAGGAATGGCACAAGAACATCCCTAGGACCCCGATCCTGCTCGGGGAACCCTGTGGCCACCTGCAAACCAGCTAAGGAAGTGACTCCGACATTGTTTGGACTGGAGGAAAGAAAACAACTGCCTTGGGATGTGGCTTCAAGGCTGTGGGCAGCTTGGGGTGTCCCAGAGCCAAATAAGGATCCTGAGCTATGGGGCACACAGAGGAGAGTGATGTTGGATGCCAGGAAAACGTTTCCAGGCTAGAAAACTAGCCATATAACCCAAGCACAGGAAAGGCTTTGCCGTGGAATCTTAGGAATTGGTTTGTGGGTTTGGGTCTGCTGGGGTTTGGTCCCTTTTTGGGGTCCTCTGTGACCCACCCCCCCGCAGGTGTATCAGGGTTGGGAAGTGAGGCAGGGGCTGGCATAAGGCAGTGCTTGCTCATCTCTCCCACAGCATCCCTGCCAAAGAGGAGGTCCCCATCACTGAAAGAGCACCCGGTGTCACCCCGTCCCCCCTGTTTCTCCTGCCTCGCACGAAGACACCAGCCCCAACGCCACCGACACTGCCCTCCAAGGCCACCCTTCCCTTTGTGCCAGAGTTCGGTGAGTGACAAGGAGGGGCCCTCCAGTCTTCCCCTGTCACAAATCTTCCCTTGGGATATTTGGCTGCCAGTCCATCAGCATCTGTCATGGGTGCTGTGCCTTCCTTACTGTCTGTTTGTTCCTCTGTCCTTGCTGGGGTCCCTTTCTTCTGTATCCCCTTTCTTGCCTTCTGGGCTGGGGGTGTCAAGGGTGCAAGATCTGGGCTGGGGACTTCAGGGAACAGGTGTAAGACCTGGGTTGGGAGTTTCAGGGATGCAAGATGTGGACTAGGGATTTGGGTGCAGCCTCTCCTAGGGGAGAGCAGAGGTTTCTGTGGGTGCTGGAAGTGCCCACATCCACTCACAGAGGAAAAGTGAACCTATCAGGGGGGTGAAATGTTCCTGGTGCAGGGGTCCCAGGACTGTGCCTTTGTACCCCCCAGCGTCTTCTTCAGGGTTTCCCTGGGACTCAGCCAACTGCAGGGAGCAATGCTGAGTTGGGGGCCCCCATGGAGGGGTGAAGGCTTGGTCTCAGGGTTCAGCCCTCGTTGGACTATAATTCAGCTGGAACAGCTCTGCTGGAAGGAAGAGGAAGGGCTGAACTCTGTGGAGGGCTGGGTACCTCTCAAGGCCAGCAAACCTGCAGGAAGCAGCACTGGTTTAAATGGGAGCTGGGGTGTGTTTCAGAAGCTGTGAGAAGCCATGGACAGGGAGCTTATCTGTTTGTTGGGGGGTGTAGGGAGGAAAGCTGCTCCCACCCTGATGGGTTTGGGATGCAGAGTCTGCAGGGGGCTTTTGTGGTGCCAAGGTGGGCATTTACCTGCACCTCTCAACCCCCTGCAGCCTGGGAGCATCCTCACCTGCTTCCAGGGCCCAAACACCATCATCTGGGTTGGGGTTTTGGGACGAATCTGCTCCAGATTCTTACCAGGATTTGGGAGTGGATTTCTGCCAGGGCCAGGCTGTCTGGGGCCATTTATTCCCTGTGGGGTTACAATCCTGACCAGGATTCCTGCTGATGTGGGTGCTGGGTGAGGAGGAACCATCTCTCGCTCCCATCATCCTCTGGGATCTCATTTCCATGGTGCACAAGCCTGGGAGCTGATAAGGAATGTAAGAGGAAGGAGGGGAATCCACCCTGGGAAAAGCCCCTGGGAACCCCCAGCAGCAGGAGCTCGCAGGCAGAGGTGCGAGAGCCTGGACGAAACCATGGTGCTGGGACTGGTGTCACCAAGTCCCCTTCTGGCAAGTGTGCTGGGAGCTGCCACTAGTGGGACTTTGCCCTTTCCCAGCTCTTCCCCAAACTCCTTTTTGTCACAGGGATGGGGAGGTTATTTGCCAAGGGCCAAGCAAGGGGAAGCCAGTCGTGGCTGCATCCTTGTCCCCCCACAGACTCCAGGGTAGCAGGGGGAATTGGGACCCCTTGCTCCACCCCAGCTGATTCCCAGTGTTTCTCTCTCCTTTGTCAGATGACTCAGACTACGAGGACTCGGCGTGGGAGGAGGAATTAGCGAGACCAACGGGGGAGATGGCCAAGGTTGGTCCCACCGTGGGGCTGGAGGTGGGCAGGAGCTAGCACGGTGACTGGCCCTGAGGACAAGTACTGGCCTTGGGATACTCCAGAGATACTGGTTAAGGCTGGAGGAGCATGTTGGCAGTAGCTAGAGAGGGGGTTCTGCCTCACTGAGCACCTACTGGGTCTCCCATAGGTCCCTAGGGAGTACCCCCTGGGTCTCCCATGGGGGTTGGAACCCCAGAGCTGGAACTTCATTGTTCTTGGGAGGTACCTATCAGGTCTTTCAGTGGTGCTGGAACTCGGGGGTCCCTGGGGACCACCCACCAGATCTCACCCCAGTGTCCCCAGGAAGCATTCACTGGGTCCTCTGGGGTTTCTGGGGAGCACCCACAGCAGTGCAGCACCCTGGCACACTTACACGCCCAGAGTGTGTGCTAGTAGACATCTCCAGCACTGCATCTTGAATGTAATCCCTGCACTGCGAATTTCTATCTACCTCCCTCGCTCCCTAGGGTGGGAATGGATGAATTTGAGGAGTCCCAGCAGCTGCAGAGCCCTCTGAGCACCTGAAGTCCCCATCTGCCTTTGCTTGGGAACACCAGGGCCAAGGAGGCGATGCCAGATTTCTCATGAAGCTCCGACATTTTTAGCTGCTATAAATAACCATTCTGGTGTTCAGCTCCTCCCTTGACTGCACTTTCCTCTCTCTGCGAGCCTCAGCATGCCTCTTCCTGGGCACCCTGGCACTGTTGAGCTGGGGATGGGCTGGTGACACAGTCCCCTCTCCTTCACGGTGCAGTGGGGACTCCAAGGAGACCCCATGTGTCACCCATGTGTGTTTCTGCAGGAGGATGCTGAGCCTAGGATGGGGCGACCACGGTCCCTGCGTTTCAACAGCCTTTTCAGTGAAGATGAGTTCGGCGAGGACCACCCCGATGCACCCCCTGCCAAGTATGAGCTTGGCTGCCATGCTGTGTGCAGGGAACGTGTGTGTGTGTGGCTGGTGACACGCTGTGTGCATGTACCAGGGGGTGTTTTTTGGGGGGGGCAGGGGGGGAGCACAGGCAGAGAGCTCTTGTGCATGGCAGGGCAGGTGAGTGCACAGGTTAGGGCTTCTTGTGTGTGCACAGCTCCACAGTGTACACACACACGTGCACACACACAGGACCTGTGTGTGGGAGCACATGGGAGCGTGTGTGAGCAGAGAGCAGCTCTGCACATCGCTGGGTTGGGGCTGCGCTCTTGGGGTGCTCCTATCCCCCCTCCCAGAGCTGGGACTCAGGCCTAGGCTGTCCCTGGGACTGGGGGACATGCTGAGACCCCACTGAGGGGACTGTCTCCAGTGTCCCCGCTTGCATACAGCTGGCCTGCATTGCCTGCGCCTCAGGGAAGGTCACAGGGAGGCTGAAGCATGCGGGGGAGCCTCAGCCCCTCCCAGGACCCACCAGCTCTTAACCCCCTCCCTTGGCTCCTCATCCCCAGTGGTGGCAGCAGCTGGAGTGACAGAGACCCCAGCCTGCACCTGCCTGCACCTGACGCCTTCCCTGGCAGCAGCCTCGGCCCACTCAGTGACAGCATGGAGGACACCAGTGCCACCACCCCGCTGTCACCCACCATCAGAGCAGGGTGGCTGGACAAGAACCCGCCACAGGGGTGAGTGATGTACTGGGGGTCCCTCTGTGACATCGAAGGGTGATTGCCCTCTCCTTTTCTCACCTGTAATTCCTGCTCATGGGGGTGTACTTTTGCTTTGGTGAAAATCCATCGCTTGGGGTTCCTTCCACTCCCTTCTATCCTGTGATTTAGGTTAGAACCACGCATTTTTCATGAAAGTGCCTTTCTCAGAGCAAGTACCACCAGTGGTTGTACTAACTTGGCTGAGGAGGAGGGGAAGCTGCAGCTTGTGCTTCCTCCTAGACCCTGCATCACTGAGAAAAGAAGCTGCCTTTCCTCTGGGGAAGCCCTGGAAGAGTGGTGATCACAAGAAAAGCTGTCAGGGATGAGGTGGGGTGTCTGGGCTGACCCGTGCTTTTGGGATTGCTGGGTTTGTGGCAGGAGGAGGTAGTCATGGCCCCTATCCCATGGGATGGCAGCCCCCAATCCTGGGCTCATGGTCAAAAGTCAAAGTGGTGCAGGAGTGAAACAGGGGAAGTGCTGGGCTTGTGTCTGTGTGCTCCAGGGTGAGTGAGCCAGGAAGTCATAGGGATCCCAGTGATCCCCAGGGAGTCCAATGAACCCAGTGAGCACAACCAGCACAGTGTGTACACAGAGCTCATTTAAAGAGCCCCTGCACTGCCTGGGAGGCAACGATCAAGCAGGAGATTTGATGGATATTTGGGGGCTTCTTAATCTGGGCTCCGAGGAAGCCCTGAGGCAGCAGTTCCACCGAGGAGGAGCAGGGAGCTCAGCTGTTTGCAACAGAGCAGCCCTGTTGCTGGGGAAGTGAGAGCAGCTGGAAGGTCCCTGGGAAGCTGCTCCAGCAAATCTTTCCTGAGTAAACAAGCCCTTGAGCAACCACTGTGTCCCTGCCACCGCACCAGCCCCCAGTCCCACCAGGGGGGACCTGGAGGTTCAGTGCTGGTAGGGGGCTGCATGGCAGGGCTTGCTAGAGCTGTGTTGGGAAGGGCTTGGCTTTTCCTGCAGCCCTGATGCTAAAGGGATGGGCTGAAGAGTGTCCTGCCTTTCCCTGTGGTGTGTAGTTGGTCTGCGTGCTCAGTTGGGGAGGGCAAAGGGGTCTCTGGTGGGCTTTCTTCCAGTCCTAGGGTCCTGCCTCTCATCCGTATCTCCATCCTGATAGAGATATGGCTTCTCCCTCTGCCAATGACCCCTCCTGGAATGTGTCTCCTGGATTGAACCCTGCCTGGCTGTTAAGGGGCAGCTCTTGTTTGCAGCTCCATGTTTTAACTGGTGCCTGGAGGAAAGCATGAAGTCCCCTTTGCTGTCCCCAACAGCAACATGAGGGCACAGGGAGAGGGCATGGGATCAGTGGCTGGCGACTTCAAGGGCTGGCTGGGATAGGCCTCTTATCACTTACCAGGATAGAAAATCATTTATCAGGATAGTTTCTTATCAGGATAGAAAACTGGAGACATAGCACAGGAAGTGGGGCTGGGGACATGGCACCAGATTGAGGGTTGGGGACACAGGGCAGAATGGAGCTTTGGGGACACTGAGGGCTGAGGACACAAGGCAGGATCAATGGCGAGGTAGCCCCAGGCTTTTGGCAACTGGGGCATGAACACGCAAGCGCAATCATCCTGAGTTCAAGGGCATCCCCTCCAATGGGTTCCTCCGGTCTCCTCCCAGGTCCTACATCTACCAGAAGCGCTGGGTGAAGCTTGACACTGACTACCTCCGCTATTTTGACAGTGAAAAGGTGGGTGGAGAAGATGGATCTGGGGGTTTGGGATGAGGAGGTGGCAGAGGAGCTGCCGCAGCAGGACCACCTCCCTCTGGGCAGCTGGGAGATGTGGCTGTACCACAGAGCAGCCATGGCTGGGTGCTGGGGGTGAGACGTGGGTCAGAGCCTCCTGGACACGGGAATTGGAACATTGGGAATGTGAGGCTACAGACATGAGCAGTGTGTCTCCCCACTCCCTGACCCAGGATACCTACTCCAAGCGGCTCATTCCTGTCTCCTCCATCTCCCGTGTCGCCAGCATCGGGGACCAGAAATTTGAGGTTGTCACCAACAACCGCAACTTTGTGTTCCGGGCCGAGAATGATGGTGAGTGACAGAGGCCCCTGTTCCCCAGCTTCTCTCCCTTCCCAGCCCATGGGATGGGTCCCATTGGCTCCTGGGCCCAGGCTGATCCTAACCCATCTTGTGTCTGGCCCCACAGCGGACCGAAACGAGTGGATACGGACCCTGCAGCAGATTGCAGAGGAGCGGAAGAGCAAAGCTCCAGAGAGGACATTGATGTCCTCAGCCACTGACAGTGCCATTGAGCTAGCTGATAAGAGTGGCTTCCTGGAGCTGCGGGGCTTTAAGCACAAGCTCTTTGTGGTGGTGGCTGGAGACAAAGTGTTCCTTTACAAGAATGCAGAGGTTGGTAGGTGGGGGGGCTGTGGCACTAGGGGGCCCATGATGCTGTTTCAAGTGGGACCCCTTCCTTCTGCACTCCCAGCCTGAGAAGAGCAGCAGTGAGCCAGGGCACCCAGGCCTGCCACCCCTCAAATGGGGACAGCACAGAAGCCACAGGGTGCTGACCTCTGAGGTGCAGCCCTCCCTCTCTGCTGGCTCTGAGCCTTGGGATCTCCCAGGAGCATCACACCCACTTAGCTGTTCCAGGGTCTGCGGTGCCCTAAGTATTCCCAGGATGAGAGCTGGGCAGGGAAGGGACATAGTTACCCCAGCTCCCAGGCACTGGATCCCACCATCCATCGCCCCCTTATCCCTTGCCCACCCTACCCCACCAGGACTATCGTCTGGGGATTGGCATCACCTACATTGAGATGAATGTGGGGAACGTCAAGGAGGTGGATCGCCGGGGCTTTGACCTCACCACACCATACAGAATCTTCAGGTGAGCTGAGGGTGAGGAGGGGGTGCTGAGGGTGCTTCCCACCCTGAGCCATGGTGTATCTCACCCCCATCCTTGCTGCCAGCTTCTCTGCTGACTCGGAGCAGGAGAAGGAGGAATGGGTGGAGGCCATGCAGCAGTCCATTGCTGAGGCACTCTCCAACTCGGAGGTGGCTGAGAAGATCTGGGCGGTGGAGTCCAATCGCTTCTGTGCTGACTGTGGCTCCCCCAAACCCGACTGGGCCTCTATCAACCTCTGTGTTGTCATCTGCAAGAGATGTGCAGGTAGCTGTATCCGGAGGGGCACAAATGGGGATCCCTGGGGACTCCTAGACCTTTCCCACCCCAAAATGGGTCCCTAATGGCTCGTCTCGCTGGCAGGGGAACACCGGGGATTGGGCCCTGGCATCACCAAAGTCCGGAGCCTGAAGATGGACAGGAAGGTGTGGACTGAGGAGCTAATCGAGGTATTGGCACAGACCAGTCCCAAAAAGCCCTTTTTGGTGGTGGCACCCTGTTTCCTCTAAATGGTGAAGCTGCTGGGTGTGGGCTGGGTGGTGCTGGAGCACTGCAGGGCTTTTCCAGGCTGATTCCAGCCCCTTGAGGGGACACCACGGTGTGGCTTGGCTGGGGAGAGCATGCCCAGCAGCCTTTCATTCTGTCCCTGTGGACCCCTGCCCCCCAGTTCAGCATGCCGGTGAGGACAAGCGGTACTTATGTGCCCACGCCACAGACAGGTGGTGTCTCGTTGTCCATGGGGGCACGGCTGTGGAGCGGCTGGAGTGGCTGTGGGGCCATGGCTGCGGGATTGGCGTGGGGCCGAGGGCAGAGCAGTCCCCCGAAGCGGTATGGCCGCCGGCGCGGAGGAATGTGTCGGCGCAGCCAGGGCCGGGAATGGGTGGGCGGGGGGAGCTGGGATTCGTTTCAAGACCTAACCTGGCAGCCATTTCCCGCCGGCAGAGCCTGGCTGGCTCTGTTCTTCCCATCCGTCCTACTCAGATCCTGCATTCCTGCTTGCCGTCCCACCCCCGCAGCCCCCGCCTCCGGCATTGCCTGTTCCCCGAGCTCCCAAACGCTTCCAGATGCTGCCTGCGACTGCTCCCTTTCCCCTCCCCTCTCTGGAAACGCTGCCTGAAACCACCCCAGCATCCCCAGGGCCCCAGCTCGCACTGCTCCCCCTCAGCCCTCCTATGCACCCATTCCACCCCTAAGAATTTCGGGATACTGGCAGAGTCTCCTGTGGGTATTGAGGTGATGTAGGTCTCCCTGAGACAGGGCTAAACCTCTTAATGGCATTGCTCAGTGTGGGTAGTGGGGTGGCAAGGAGCCACCAAAAGCACTTTGGATCTGTCCCCATGGATGCTGAGCACCACCCCACCTCCCACAGCTGGGTGCTGCTTTCCAGATGTGATTTTCTAGGGCAGGGAGGGGAGTTGGTGGCTACGGGGGCTGTCAGAAGCTGCATGCCTGCAGTGGGTGGGTGCACCTGCACCCTGCCCACCCACATTCCCCGCTTCCCCTACACCCCCCACACTCTTCCTGCACCCCACTGTTCTCCTGGGCAGCACCCTGCCCCCAGCAAAGCGCCCCCACATGGCCCAGCAGTATTGTCACATGGGCCTCTCCTTGTCCTTGTCTCCACAGCTCTTCCAGCAGTTTGGCAACATGATGGCCAACCAGTTCTGGGCTGCAAATGTGCCTCCCAGTGAGGCCATTGGCCCCACCAGTGGCAGCCAGGAGAGGAGGCACTTCCTCATCGCCAAATACCGGGAGGGCAAGTACCGCCACTACCACCCACTCTTCGGCAACCAGGAGGAGCTTGACAGGGTCAGTGGGCCCCAGGGATGGGCACCCACCTGGGCACGAAGTGGTGCTGAGCTGGGGTTCTGAGGCTCTATTGGGAGTGAAGTCTGTGCCCAAGCAGACTGCACACCATCCGTCCCTGCCTGTATCCCTGCCTGTATCCCCCTAGCCCCCACTGCACACCCTTTGTCCACACTGTGCACCCCAAGCCAAAGTCTGGGGTCTCCAGGAGGGATGAGCCAGCTCTGGGGACAGGGTAACATCTCTGTGATGGGGCATAACCAGCTTCATGTCCTGGCTGGAGAGTCTTGTCCAAGATGGGATCTGCTTACCACAGCCAGGCAACCTCTTCCTGGCTTGGAAATTGTTTGGGGGTTAAACTCTGGGCTGGATGGGGCTTAGGGGAGCTGGTGCTGGGGGCACACCCCGGTTGAGGCAGCTTGAAATCCCTCCCCAGCAGTACCTGGCCAGCACCCCCGATCACTATGGCACCTATTCCCTGTGCTGGCTCTTGGCAGGGTGCCAGGCTAGAGTGTCACCCAGAGAATGCAGCACAGGGAATGCCATCCTGGCACTCTGGCTGCCGACTTTTGCCTCCTGCTCTGGCAGGGCTTCGCCCTGCCAGGGCTTGTCCAGTGTTTGCACAAGCGGTGGGGGAACATGGGGGGCCCAGCCGGCCAAGGGAATTCGCATGTAGGCTTGTTTGTTTTCCTACTCTGGCTCGGCCGGCCCGCCCCGCTGCCGTATGACTTCACCCCGGCTCCTTAAGGGAGGGATTCGCTGCCGGCTCCAAACTTTTTCTCTCTGTTTAAGCGTCCTTTGTTCTGACCAGGCGGCTGGGAGGCGGCTGGGAGGCAGCCGGGGGTCCGGCAACTCACTGCACTCACCCGGATCCTTTTGCTGGGGGTCTCCTCCTCCTCCTCGGTGGGAGCCTTCAGCTTCACTGCTGGCTTCCTGGCTCTGCTGCAGGCTCTGTGTGCGGCCGTCACCACCAGTGACCTGGCAGAGACGCAGGCTCTGCTCTTCTGTGGGGCATCGGCGACTTGTGACACCGGGGACCCCCAGTGCCCAACACCCCTGGCCCTGGCTGAGAGAAGTGGGCAGCGGCTGCAGATGGAGTTCCTGCTCCACAACAAAACCTCAGGTAAGGGCTGACCCCCTTGAAGCTTCACCATGGGCTCACACTCACTAACAACATTCCTGCAGTTGCTGCTGGGGGTGTTCTGGGGGACACAGCTGCATTTTGAGCTGGTCCCAGCTCTGTGTCCTGCCCAGCAGCTTCCTGGCAGGAGGCTCTCCATCTGCTGGCACTGTCGAGGGTCTGTGCACCCTGCAAGAGGGAAGAGAGGCTTTGGGGAACCCTCTGCACCCCTGGAGGCTCAATCCCAGGTGGGAGCACAGATCTGGAGCCCAGATGGCTGATGCAGGCTAGTGTTGCAGGCACCGGAAGGGACAGGAGAGAGTATTCCCACACCATCCTGGCACACTGGGGACATTCCAGGCAGCTTCAAGGGACATTCCCCTGTCAGATGGGCAGCTCCCACCTCCAGCATGCCCCAGGGGTGGGAGAGCTGACCCCCTAATGACCCATCCCATTCTGCTGCGTGTATGCCCCTGCCCCTGAACTCAACTCCAGGAGGGCTGATGGCTCTCATGGGATCTGCACCCTAATGCTGGGTGAACCTCTGGCCTCGGGCGGGTGGGCAGGAACACTTGGGCAGGTGGAATGGAGGTGTGGGGGGTCAGCCAGTGCTTGCCAGAACCGTCACCTCCCTCCCCGCCTCGGCAGCCAAGTCTGTCCTGCGGAAGTTGGAATTTGCCCAGTCTGGGGCTGGCCCAGCTTTTCCTGACGTGTGAGCACTAAAGGTGTCTGGGAGAGCTGCGAGGCCTCCCAGACATCCCAGTGAGCCAGAGAAATCCAAAGCTTTGGCTCATAATGCCAGTGCCAGCAATCTCCAGTGTCCTGGGATTGTTGGGGTGTATGAGCCCAGCACTGCATGAAGCAGGGCTGTCTGAGGGAGCAGGGATCTGCCTCATCCTGGATTCCCTATCTGTAGAGCTCCAGGCACCCTACACTCTAACCTGGATGTGATTTAAGGGTTTTCCTGCGTCTTACCTCTGCTTCATCCCAGAGGGAGTGGGAGTTGCCTCTTGCTGGCAAGGTAGGGAAACTGAGGCAGGGGACATGACTGTGATCAGATGAGGAGGTAGTGACAGAGCCCTGGGTTGTTATTTCAGCTGCAGGACTGTGATGCTCTGCCCTGCACTTCTTGCAGAGCAGCAGGGACCTGGGACAGCCTGGGAGGGACTTTAGTGGTGGGGGAGTGTGGTCCCCACCTTCCCACATTGTTCCCATCCTGTCCCAGCTCAGTGCTTAGGGAGGGATTTTGGAGAGGACTCAGGACATGGGATGACTCCCAGACAGCCCTGGATTTGGGGGCCAGCAGTGCTCCTTGCACCCCAGCTGTGCTTGTGGTGGGAGCTTGGGGTGCAGCCTGTGGGATGTTCCTTGTGCTGAGATGGGGGAAACTCAGCTGCCTCGTGGGGCTGGGGGAGGAGGGCAGCTCCCCATGACAGACTGATCTCCTGCTTGCAGAACCGCCACGCCTGGAGATGGTGGGCAGTGAGGAGAAGGCCTACTCTGTGCACGTGCCCTCCATTACCCACAATGGCTTCCTCTACAAGACCCCCTCCATGGCCAAGCCCATCAGTGAGCGGAAGGGCCCAGAAGGTACATGTGTGAGACAGGGAAATGGGAGCTGTGAGATTCAGAGCGATTCCCCCAAGAGAGGAAATTGCAAGCTCCCCTGTTCACTCAGGCATTGAAAAGGTGGTGGGGAAGTGCAGCATCAGCTGGTGGCCTGGTTTGGTGGGGGGTCACATCAGGTGGGCACCCAGTGGGTGCTTCTGGAGTGCTCAGGCTGGTTTGGTGAGTGCCAGGGGGTGGGGCAGAGCTTGAGGGGGCTGCTCAGTTCTCTCCTATGCTGTGCAGAGTTCAGCCGGCGGTGGTGCACACTGCAGGATGGTGTGCTCAGCTACTATGAGAACGATCGCAACGCTGTGCCCAATGGTGAGATCAGGGTGGAGGAAATCGTCTGCCTGGTGAACAATCCACTCCATGCCCATGGGTAAGGCTGCACTTCCCTGGAGCACCTCAACAGCCCCTCCACTCCTGCAGGGCCTGGCACAGCTGCAGTGGCACCCATGAGGGGTGGGAGGAGGGGACTGTCGTCCCCAACCCCAGCAATGGCCCCTGAACCAACAGCTTTGCTAGGATTCATAATAATTTAAATAATTTGCAGCCCCTTTGGAGCATCTTTCCAATCCTTTTGTAAGACCTTCGCGACCTCTTTGCAGCTGCTTTGTAATCCCTGTGGAACGCTGGTCCAACTCCTTTGTAACCATTTTGTGGCCCCTGTGCAGTCCCTGTGTCCCCTGTTGGAATGCATCTGGCAGCACAGGGATGCTGGGGTGCCCAGGGCCATGGTGGGGGATCAGCCATTGTCAGAACCGTCAGCAGCCATGCAGCAGGATGCTCCCACCCCTGGAACACCCCTGTCGCCCCCCCAGCTCTATCCCAGCCTTGTGGGCACCCAGGCTCTCCTTTCCCTCCCTCCTGAAGGATCGAGAGCACGTTTGAGGTGTACACCGAGGCAGACCGACTCTACCTCTTCGGGCTGGAGAGCCCTGACTCTGCTCGAGAATGGATCAAGTCTATTGCCAAGGTGGGATGCAGGGGCCTGGGGTGGCCCTGGGTGCTGGTGGCAACTGGATGCAGTGGTGCTGATGGATTCCTCTCCTCCCTGGCTCAGTCATTTGTCCACCCCCGCGCCGAGGAGCTGCTGGCACTGGACTTTGAGCGGCTTGGCCGACTGCATTACAAGGGGGGTCTCACCCTGGAGCGTGCCCAGGAGGGCTGGTTTGCCCTGGTTGGCTCCACACTCCATGTCTGCTCTGAGGATGGCTGTCAGCAGGAGCCTCTGCAGCTGCGCAAGCTGCAGGAGCTCTGTGAGTGCCCCTGCCCTGCTGGCAGGACCCCCTGGTTGGGAGGGAGGGCGTGTCTCCCAAATCCTGCTCTAGGGTACACCTAGCTTTTGGTGAGAGTCTGGTGAATATTGCTGTCATGGAGCTCAGTGTCCCTTAAATGAGAGGGAATGCAGCTGCTATTTTTCCTCTTCATCCTCTTTCCCCTCTCCATCCTCTTCCCCACCCCTGCTTGTCCCTTTTGGACTGGAGCTGGACCTGTTGCCAGAGCCTCACACAGCATGTGGGTCTACGGGAGCTGGGCCACCCCATATTTCCATAGATGATGGGCTCCCTGCCTTCCTTTCCAGCCATCCAGGGGGACCATGAGGTTCTGGTGCTGGTGGAGAGGCGGAGGTAAGAGGGCGGGGGAGAGGGGTTTCCCCCCAGCCAAATACCCTTCCTTTTTCTGGAGTGTCTTTACTCTCCCTGCCATGACTCTAGACCCCCAAAATTGAGTTGGGATCACCCACAGGCCCCCAGGGCCAGCCTTCCTGGGGGTTCCAGACATGCAGTGGTGTGTGGGGGAACACCTAGCCCCTTGCTGAGCCCAGTCATGCTGGCAGGACACTGTACATCCAAGGGGAGCGGAAGCTAGATTTCCTGGGCTGGGTCTACGCCATCCAGAAGGCTGCGGGCAGCTCGGGAGACACCTTATCGGAGCAGCAGCTGACCGAGTCGGACGTCCCACTGCTGGTGGACCGCTGCATTGACTACATCACCCAGTGCGGTATGGGTCAAGTCCTGGGGACTTGGGACGCTGGCGGGGACCGGAGCGTGGCATTTGGGTCACCCCACTGGTATGACATGGCAGGCTGAGAACCCAATGTGCTTGTGATATGTTTCCCTCCCTCCCTGAACATCTGCTCCTGCTCTGTGGTAGGGCTCCATCTGCAGCAGGGCTTTGGCTCCAGTCACAGGAACACCTGCAGGATGGGATACTCTGTGGCACCTGGCAGTGTTTGATGGGGAGGTGGTGGGCCAGGAGTGGGGTCTGTCTCCTGCAGAGGGGGTCTCATCCCCACTGGCTCCATCACAGGGCTGACGTCTGAGGGAATCTACCGCAAGAGCGGGCAGAACTCCAAGACTACCAGCCTTCTGGAGGTGCTGCAGCGAGATGCACGCCGCATCCGCCTAAAAGAGGGCGAGCACCAGGTGGATGATGTGGCCAACACCCTCAAACGCTTCTTCCGTGACCTTGGGGATGGGCTCTTCACTCGGCGGTGGGCCCCAGACTGGCTGTGGGCCACAGGTGAGCTGTGGGGGCTGCTTGGGGGTGGCAGGAGGAGCGGTGTGGGCTACCCAGTCCTGTGCACCTATTTGTCCCCTTCCCAGGTTAGAGAAACATGTCTGGGCCCCACATGTTCCTCTCTAATGGTGTCTCAAGTGGTGGGTGGAGAGTGAAGTGTGTTCACACTGCTCCTGTGCAGACTTGTGCTCTGGCAAGGGTGGGGCTGAGCCAGGGGAGACACGCAGATCCCCCTGCCCTTCCCTTCTGGATCTGGTGACAGGACACTGGGGATAGATGCACCCAGCAGAAAAACAGACACAGGCTGTGACACCATGGAGCTGAGATGCTCTGGCTTCAGAGAGCTGGGATACTCTAGCCTTGTGATGCTCCAGCCCTGTGGAGCTGGGATGCTCTGGCCCTATGATGCTGGGGTGCCCCAGCTCCATTATGCTGAGATACTCTGTTCCCATATATCTGGGGAGATCTTGCCCTGCAGAGCTGGGATGCTGTGGCCCCATGAAGCTGGGATGCCCTGGCCTCACAGGTCTGGGGTGCTCCAGCCCCTAAAGCAGGTGTGCTCTTGCCCCATGGACCTGGGATTCTGCAGCCCTAGGATGCTCTGGCACCTTGGAATGGGCAGGTTCCAGTCCCATGGAGCTGAGATGCTCTTTTCCCATATAGCTAGAGTGCTCCCGCCCCATGGAGCTGGGTTACCCTGATCCCATGATTCTGGGATGCTTTAGCCTTGGCATGTCTACGGGTCTGCAGACCTGGGATGCTCTCTGGCCTCATGGATTTGGGATGGTCGGTGGAACAGAAGAGAGGAAGTGGAGTCTGCAGAGGGGATGGTGTGGCCCTGAGCCTTAATCTCTGTTTTGTGCTCCTCCATGTTCATTTTCTCCCTCTGGCAGCACTGGACGATGAGGAGGCAAAGGTTTGCAAGTACCGGCAGCTTCTGGCTGCCCTCCCTCCGGTGAACCGGGCCACGCTGAAGGCACTCATCAATCACCTCTTCCGGTATGGCATCGACCCATTGGGCATCGACCTCTACACTGTGGGGTCCTGGGGAGCTCTAGGATGTGAGAGAGCCCTCATCCTTTGGCTCATCTCCCCAGCAAGGAAAGGAGAGGAGTTTGGGGTCAAGCTGTGCCCGATGCCAAGCATCGTGTCCTTCATGGGGGTTGAAGGGAGGGGTCCCAGGGGTGCTCTGGGGCAGGAATCCTGACAGAGTTCCCCACAGGGTCCAGTGCTTCTCTGGGGAGAACCAGATGAACACACACAACCTGGCCATTGTCTTTGGGCCCACACTCTTCCAGACGGATGGGAAGGACTACAAGGCAGGACGTGTGGTGGAGGACCTCATCAGTCACTATGTGGAGATCTTTAATGTAGGTTCTCTCCTGGGTCGCAGTGTGTGGACATTCACAGGGAATGCATAGGTGGAAGGAGGAGGAAGTTGTGTCTGCTCTGTCTGCAGACATCTTTCTTTGGAGACAAGGGGAGAGAGGACCATGTCTTTTCAAACCCTGGAAACCTGAAGCCTGGAGCCACCATGGTCTGGTCAGCCCTGATGGCTTCTTTTCACTGGCAGGTCAATGACCAAGAGATGAAGAAGCAGCAGGACGAAATCACAGCCATCATGAAGATGCGAGAGGCATCATCCAGTGGAACACAGGTGGGTTCTGGACATGGGGACCTCTTCTCCTGGGGCCCCTGGTATCTACTGTAGCATCACCTGGACATGCTCTGGGCAGGGGATGTCCACACTGGTGGGGGGGATTTCACCCACACATGGGAAGCTGTGGGTTGAAGCGCTTTACTGTTGCCCTTCAGCAAGCTGGGGACTTCATCTGCACTGTCTACCTGGAGGAGAAGAAGACAGAGACAGAGCAGCATGTCAAGGTGAGTAGTTGGCTTGCACTTGGTGCAGAGTGTGAAGAGGGGACAGGGTTCCCCCCTTGTTGTGTATCCAAGCCTCTGTAGTGACACAGGGACTCACGTTCAGCTGGTACCTCTGGTGTGAGGATGGAAGGGCCCTGGGCATTGACTGATGGAGACTTGCCCTCTCCCTCTCAGATCCCAGCCACAATGACAGCTGAGGAGCTCACTTTCGAGATCCTGGACCGGCGGAAAATTGTTATGAAGGAGAGGGACTACTGGAGCTGCTTTGAAGTGAATGAGAGAGAAGAGGCTGGTTGGTGCAGGGGCATGAGAGTGGTGATGAGGGGGAGGGAGATGGAGATGGGGATGGGGATGCAAATGGGGATGAAGTAAGGAATGAAGTGAGGATGAGGATTGAAAAAGCGATGGACATGGTGATGCAGATGGAGTAAGGATGGGTATGGGGATGGAGATGCAGATGCATAAGGGAATGGGGGTAGAGGGATGGGTATGAAAAATCTCCCCTTATGATTGCACCATGGAGCAATCTGGGATGGGCTTCAGGTGCTCAGGGGAGGACAGCTGCTCACCACATCCAGCTTGCACATGGCCTAGTACTGCACATGGGCTGGAGTTCGGGCCACGACGTCTGTCTGTATCCTTAGGAGTTCAAGTGCCTTTGAATCTTGATGGGGGGAGGTGTCCTTGTTCTCTGGCCACCAAAGTGAGCAGCCCTATGTTACCCATAGGCAGCAGCAAGAGAGAGATCAACAGGAGCAGGATGAGACCCTGGTCCTGCCTGCTGGTGCCTTGAGCTCCTACTGCTAGTCTCTTCTAGGCAACAAGTGACAGGACAAGAGGAAATGGCCTCCAGTTATGCCAGGGAAGGTTTAGGTTGGATATTTGAGAAAATTCCTTTGATGAAAGAGTTGTCCAGCCCTGGCACAGGCTGCCCAGGGCAGTGGTGGAGTCACTGTCCCTGCAGGGATTGACAAGACATGTAGATGTGGCACTTGGGGATGTAGTTTAGTGGCAAGACCATAGCAGACCCTCAGGGCACAAGTGTGACACTCTCTGCATGGGACCTGGCCCAGGGGACACTGTCTGAGACCTGCCTGTCCCCTGACTGACAGAGCGGNGCCTTTGAATCTTGATGGGGGGAGGTGTCCTTGTTCTCTGGCCACCAAAGTGAGCAGCCCTATGTTACCCATAGGCAGCAGCAAGAGAGAGATCAACAGGAGCAGGATGAGACCCTGGTCCTGCCTGCTGGTGCCTTGAGCTCCTACTGCTAGTCTCTTCTAGGCAACAAGTGACAGGACAAGAGGAAATGGCCTCCAGTTATGCCAGGGAAGGTTTAGGTTGGATATTTGAGAAAATTCCTTTGATGAAAGAGTTGTCCAGCCCTGGCACAGGCTGCCCAGGGCAGTGGTGGAGTCACTGTCCCTGCAGGGATTGACAAGACATGTAGATGTGGCACTTGGGGATGTAGTTTAGTGGCAAGACCATAGCAGACCCTCAGGGCACAAGTGTGACACTCTCTGCATGGGACCTGGCCCAGGGGACACTGTCTGAGACCTGCCTGTCCCCTGACTGACAGAGCGGCCCTTGCATTACTCGGAGAAAGTTCTGCCCATCCTGCACTGCCTGGGGACAGAGAGTTACCTGGTGGTGAAGAAGCAGATGTCTATGGAAAATATGCTCATCTACCTTGGTGAGAGGCAGGGGCCATGGTCTGGGCAGGGAGAGATGGGATGGGATGGGATGGGATGAGGTGGGATGAGGTGGGATGGGGATTGGACATGGATGGGGAAGCATGGTGGAGGGGAGAGGATGGAGAAGGGGATGGGAATGGGGAAGTGGATGGGATAGGATGGGATGGGATCCATGCAATTAGGCACCAGCTCACCACGTGACTTTGAGCCCCCTGATACAGCATCATGGCCAAATGCTGTGCCTAGAGCAGTGGGGAAGCTGGTCCTGCCTGCCCTGCCTGGCCTGGGAGTTGAGGGGCAGTGCCAGGGTTCCGCAGCAGCTGGAGGGCTGCCATAACAGGGGTGTGAGGGTCTGGCTGCACCCTCCTTGAGGGCCAGGGCCTCTCAGACATGTGCCTCCAGCCAGCAGAGTGGGTGACTGCAAGCATGGCATGATGAAATTCCGGGAGGAGAGGAACCTGCTGGGGCTTGGGCTGAGCACTGGCTTCCATGATCGCTACTTCATCCTCAACCACTCCTGGCTGCGCCTCTACAAGGAAGTGCGGGTGAGCCCTGCCTCCCACCCTTCCCCTTCCCTTTTGCCTTCCCCTTCCCCTTCCCCTGCCCTGCCACACTGTGACTCTGTGGGGTTTCCCTAAGGACATGGGACCCCTGTGGGCTGGCATTGCTCAAGCAGTGCGGGCAGCAATGGGGTTGCCATGGCACAGGCGGTGTAGGCAGCCATGGGCAGTATGGGCAGTGCCAGAGCTGGCCCCAGATGTGCTGTCACCCAGACCTGGAGCAGATCCCAGAGCTCCTAGTCAGTGCGAGGGCTGAGGGGGAACATGCTGGCATACTGGCTGTGCAGGGACAGCCACTCCCTGCCCCCTCCATTCTTGCTCGTCCTGATCTGACACTGCGGCCTGGCACATCACCACTCCATCCCTGTGCCCTGCCTGAGGGCACAGGGGGGCTTCAGGGAGGGGTCCCCCACCTCTGCTTTAACCCCTCTGCTCTGTTGAACAGAGCCTGAGGCAGCGGAGCCCCCCCTTGGAGAGCATGAGTAGGGAGGGGAACGGGGGCTTAGCTGGGGTGCAGGGGCTCCCATGCCCTCTGCTCTTACAAGTCTGCCCAGGGTTGACCTCAGATCCAATCCAGGGTCAGTCCCAAATCCCATCCTGCAGCACACGTGTGGCAATCATGGGAACTGTCTCTGGTGTTATCACCTCTCCCCATTAGTCCCCAGCATTGTCTAACCCCTCTGGCTTGGGGGATCCCTCTGTCCTTCACTCTAGGCAGCTGGAGCTGGGTCTGGGGAAGGGACCATAGAGGATGGGGATGGGCTGAGCTGCTTCCCCATCCCATGGGCATTGGATCAGGCTCTTGTAAGTCAACACTGCTTGCATGTGAACATGGATGGAGGCATGTGCCCAGTGGGGCACTTGCCTCTGGGTAATGGCAAGGCACAGCCAGCACTGGAAGGGTCCTCATGCTGTGCCATGATGGCGGTGGGACATTTAGGAATGTGCACTGAGCAGAGTTCGGTCTGGATCCGCCACTGCCATGGCTGTGGCCATGATGCTGAGGAGGGGTGTGATGTGGGATCCCCATGGGGGATGTCTAGTGCCAGGCTTTAGAGACACTGACACAACATGCCCGTGCTCTCTGAAGGCAACTGGCACCAACTAGGGGGGATAGGCCACCTGTGTCCCTCTCCTGCTACCTGTGGCTCATGCCATGGGTGACAGACACATGCTCTGCTCCATGCTGGGCTTCACCCTCCTCCCTGTCACCACATCACTACAGCTTTTCCTCCCTGCTGGGGGGCAGACCCTATCCCAGCATCAGTGGGGACCTTGGTGAGTGGGGACAGGTCTGGCAGCCATCAACCCACTGCCGGTTCCCTGTTTTCCTAGAGCCACAAGCCGGAGAAGGAGTGGCCTGTCCAAAACCTGAAGGTCTACCTGGGTGTTAAAAAGAAACTTCGACCCCCGACGTGGTGAGCAGCCTGTGGGACCGAGGGATGAGGATAGGAGTGGAGATAGGGACAGGGACAAGGACAGGCACAGTTTTGGCTGCTGGACCCGTCCCCTGCTGACCAGGCCTCCTGCCACCAGGTGTCAGAGCAGCTCTGTAGGACGCTGCTGCAGCCCGGTCCAACCAGCAGGGACTGGGCTGTCTCTGGCACTGTCCCCAGCCCCGTCCACAGCCCTGTACTCAGTGCTGTCCCTGCTTTGTCTTTCTCCCCAGCCCTGTTCCTGGCACTGTCCCCGGAGGTGTTTGTGGGGCTGGGGGGACTTGCAGAACTGGGGGAGGGTTTGTGGGGCTGGAGGGGGCAGTTGTGGGTACAGTGGGGAGTTTGCAGGGATGGGGGTTGGCAAGGATGAGAGGGGTTTGCTGGGATATTTGGCCAGCAGAGGATGGCAGCATGGGCTGTTGGGATTCATGTTTTCACTCCTCTCTTCCAGCTGGGGCTTTACAGTATTCTATGAAAACGAGAAGCACGAGAAGCAGCAATGGTGAGGAAAGGCAACACGGGATACTAAACTTATCCCTGGGATAGACGGACACATGGCAGCTCTCTGGAGCCTTTGCTGTGGCAGGGGGAGATGGGGAATCACAGAAATTGTGAAATGGTTTGGATGGGAAGTGACCTTGAAGATCATCCAGTTGCACCCTCCTGAAACTGGCAGGGGCATTATATGTGTAGGGACTGCCTGGCTGAGCACCCATGGCTCCATACAGGTTCTCCCTGGGGCCTGTGACTGTCCCCTTCAGTCCCCTGGGGTTTCATGTATAGCAGCAGCTCAGGTCTCTGAAGCAGGTGGGTGTCCCCAGAGTGGGCAGAGGGGACATCCTACTTGCCTCTACCACTTCCTCTGGCTGCTGACACTGTTTCCACAGGTACCTGTGCTGTGACACCCAGGCTGATCTGCGGGAGTGGTTTGCCACCTTCCTCCAGGTGCAGGTAGGGAGTGGGACAGATTATCACTCCCTGTAAAAGTGGGGGACCCCATGGGGACAGTCCCTGAGGGATGTTTGGCCAGCAGAAACTCTTTGGGGTATCCAAGCATTCCTAAACACCAGCAACCCAGAGCAAAAGAGAGGTCCTGGGTTGGGTGAGTCTCCAGTCTCCATCACTGTCCCCTCTGCCTGCAGAATGGGGGTGCCCTGTGGCCCTCGGAGCGTCCCAAGATGCGGGTGGCACGGCCGCAGCAGGATGCCAGGTTGGGTAACATCTCCCTCATCCCACTGCGGGGCAATGAGAGCGAGATGAGGAACAGTGTGGCTGCTTTTGCTACTGACCCCCTAACTGTGAGTGACTGGGGGGCACTGGGTGGCCCTCCATGCTGGGCTGCATCCCCCCTGTATCACATGATGGTGGGGTCCTGGTCTCCAAACCTGGGTGGGGGATATCCTGGCTCCCATTCCTGCTCCCATTCCTTATGTACTGCATAATCTCCATTGATGGTTCTGGTGGGGCTAGTGGATACTTTGGGGACTGGGGCAGTCTCCTGGGTCCAGGAGGGCCCCAAACCATGTGATGCAAGAAGAGGGGATGCTGCCATGCTCCTGATTTTTCTTCTAACAGGGGTGGATTTTCTGTCCTGGTCACAGATCAGCTTCCCACCCTGCTGTCTGTCTGTCTGCAACAGCTGTCCTGCCTGGGGGCTGTCACCCATTGGGTGTCCCCCAATCATGTGGGTGCTGGTGCTGAAGTCTTGCCCAGCCATTGGGCTGGTGGTGGGACAGAGACGATCCCACTGCTTCAAAGCCAGTTGCTTGGGCCCTCATTGCTGTTATAAACTGGGGAACAGGGCCATGTCAGGGGAATACCCCACTGGCATCAGTTGGGCATCACCCAGTGGGTGCCCAGGGATGTCCCAAGGGCAGAGGGCAGCATCTTTGCTGCCCTGGAACCCCTGCAGAGGCTCAAGTTTATAACAAGGCAACAGGGAAGCCTCCAGAGGCTTTTCTGTGTGCTGTGCTTCGCAGTGTGCATGTGGTGGTGTGGTCTGGTACAGGGGATCAGCACACCAGGGCTTTCAGGGGACAGTGGGTGAGTGTTCCCTGCCATGGGGCCAACATGGGAAGGGGTGCTGGGACTGCAGTGGCCCTGGAGGGCCCATGGTTTCTCTTGCTGGGGGTTTTCCCTGTGTCCCCCTGGGTGCCATGCTGCCAGTGATGCCCAGATGAGGAGGAGGCTGAGGATGAAAGGTGATCTGTCTGCCCTTTGTCCCCAGCTCCTGCGGAACGTCTGAGCTGGAGAACTGACATGCCAGTGAGTTTCCCCCCTGCCTGCACCCCCTGTCCTGATCTGGTGGCAGTGGGAGCCAATGGCTCTGTCTGTCCTATTGCCATTCTGGCTTGGAGACATGGCACATGTCTCCAAAGGTGGAAAGGGGTTGGAAGTGCCTGCTCTGTCCCCTTTGCTGACACTTTGCTCTCCACTTGTATCACAGGTTCATCTCCAAGTGGGGCAGCCCTTGGGGTCCTGTGCCAGCCCCACACCCCAGCACCTGCCAAGGGTCCTGCTGCCTCTGGAGCCTCCACTGGGCCCTCTCATCTTCCACTGCAGGGACCAAGGGCAGCCAGGAGGGGAAATGGCAGCGAGGCCATCTCCCCACCCCACCCCGGCAGAGCTGGGCTTGGGAGCCATTGCCAGACAGCCCATGGGGTGTCAGCCCCCTGACTCTGTGCCCCAGCTGCCTTTGGCCACCACTTCTTTTCCCAGCTCCGGGAGGAGAAGCAGAGCCTGGCTGGGAGATGCAGTCGAGGACTTTTATGTTTCCTCTTCCATCCCCTATTTTTAAGTCTTTCTCCTCTAAAATGATAAAGCAGGTGGATGCTGCCCTCCCTGTGGGATGCCAGACCAGCCCTTCCCATGGGATGCAGTCCTGGGCCCAGGCACCAGCATCATCATACTCCTATCGCTTCTGGGGAAGGTTCTCCTCCATGCCGGATAGGGCAGGATGACAAGAGCCTCATTATTCACCCAGAACTGGGAATGGATTGTCCGTGGTTTCTGTCCTCCATCCGTCAGGGTAGAGATGGCAGGAACAGCCCCTCTGTCCCACTGCCGCCTCCTGACAATATTAAAGGTCTCAAGAAACGAAGTGGGAGTGTTGAGGTCTCTGCTGGCTGCACAGGGCAGGGGGCAACTCGGAAGAGCAGAGGACGGTCATGGATGCACCTGCTGGATGGTTGCGAGGGAATGGGTGCCATGGAGAAGGCAGTGAGCTGCCCTTTTGGGGACAGAGCAGTGACACCTCAGTCCAACAATCCTCTGCCAGGATGGCTGAGCCTTGCCAGTGCAGCCAGGACAGTGTGCCAGTGCCAGTGTTGGGGTCTGTGCTGGACTGCCACTGTGGGTCACCAGGATCGGGTGGGAGCTACCAAGAAACACATACGCAGGTGTGTTTCAGGGTCTGGGCCTCTGCAGTGTGAGGCACAATGGGCATTTCAAAGCCAGAGGCTGGGAGCTGACTCCTTGGATCATGGCAGCCATGGGAACTCCCCCCCACAGCCCATAGCTGATGCTGTGCACTACTCCTGCCTGCCTGTGCTTGTGACCTTGGAACTTGCCATGGAAACCTATTGAGCTTCATCTCACAGCCATTGTGGTGGGGAACATCCTTGGAGCTCAGCCTGAGTGGCAGAAGGTAGCTGAGCCTCTGCTTTCCCTGTTTTCTAGGGATGTGGGGATACTAACCCCCACAGATGTGGTGGTGCAGGGGTGATGGGAGGCAGGAATGCTGGTCCGCAGGGATGAAGGGATGCAGGGGGTTGGGTGTAACTGCAGGGTTGGGAGCGTCACTCCCTGCGGAGTTGTCTGCAGCAGCCCTGGGTGGGGGTGTCCCACCGCCCCCTCCTTGAGCTGAGCCGCCACAGGGGCTGTTGGTGAGTCATGCGTGGGAGCAGGAGGGCTGTCAATCACCTGCAGGAGCTGCCAGGGTGCAGGATGGTGGAAACGGTGCTGGCAGTGTCACCTGCAGCGCTGGAAGGGGTGGAGGAGCCACCAAGAAGGAGACAGAGGGGAGGTACCTGTGTCCCCACTGCCCCTTGGAAACAGCACCCCGCAAACCTCAACTATATCAGTGTGTGGCTCAGGCCCCTCATTGTTGTGGCAGGGTGAGGACCCAGATGCTGGGGAGAGGGGAAGAGCCTTTGCCACCCCTGGTTTCATGACCCCTCTCCACTTGTGCTGTACCAGGGTGTCCCATGGGGCTTCCGGTGCCTAGGACTCTGGGCTGGGAGCAGATGCCTGGCACCAAACCCCAGGGATGTGCCAAGAAATACTGTTAGTGCTCAGCTTTTTTTAGATATCCATCCATCCATCCATCCCTTCATCCATCCATTCATTCATGCCTCCCTTTCTCCCTACCTCCTTCCCTGCCTCTACCTCTCCCCAATCCTACCACCATTCCCTCAATCCACCCTCACCTTCAGCAGCCTACCTGTCTCTCTGGCCATGCAACTGTCCCTCTTATCCTTCTTCCTACTCACCCCCAGGACATCCAACTGCTTCATCTTGCCCTGCTCTGAACAAGCTCTGTGACCCCCAACCAGCCAAGCTTCCAGCCAGACCTGGGTCTGTCCTCCCTGCACCTCCCAGCAGACCAGGAGCAGTGTGTGGGTGCAGCAGGGGATGCTGGGGACCTTTCTGGATCCCATGAACATGAGATTTGGGCTTCCCTTCATCTCTGTGTTCTTTGGGGAAAGGATTGATGGGGAACTGCTTGTGGCCCACTTAAGGGAATCTGGGAGTGGGCTGGAGGGATGCTGGTGGTGCTGGGAACCCCTGGATCCCATAAGCATGAGATTTGGGGTTCCCCTCACCTTCATACTGTTTTCTGGGGGAAGAGATGGGTGGTGAGCTGCTGACAGTTCATCTGAGGGTAGCCAGGATGCAGTGGTGATACTAGGGATCCCCTGCCCTGATGTCCTGGAGCACCAGTGAAGGCAGGAGGGGCCAGGACACTCTGCACTACCAGCACCACTGCTGCACTGAGGTGGTACAGCATTGTCCTGTGGAGAAAAGGATCCAGCCAGGAGCCTGTCACTCCAGAGCGGGATGGATGGGGCCTCTCTCCAGCTCTTGCTATTCATAGTGCTGCGGAGGCGAGCGCCATGTGACACCCCACATCGGCAAGTGATTAATTGCAGAGACATTTACAAACAACTTAATAAACTGGCATTGGTGGGGGTTGGGCACGTGAGGGTGTCTTCTGGCTCCTCCACAACCACAGGCTGGGACTCGGCTGGGACCTGGCTGATACCCACAGCCTCTTCCTGGAGCGCTGGAGCCCTTGGTACATGGCAGAGCCCTTGGCACATGGCACATGGCAGAACCCTCACTGTCCCTGTCCTTGCCCACAGTCTGGTGGTGGTGGGAGCATCAGTGACCTTGTGTGCCAGACATGGATTAGTTGAATGCCAGGCTTGAGTCATGGTCATGGTGCCACCATGGACGATGCTGCCATTCCTGAATGCTGCCATTCCTGGGTATTGTGTCTTGTGGTGAGGACACATTCACCGTCCTCATCTTGGGTACCCTGAGGAGGAGCCAGGTGGTGCCTGGGCAGCCTGGCATGATACCACAGTCACCCCATGGCACCAGTACAGGTTGTCTCCATGGGTTCTCCCCTGCATCCTGCACCCACGGCAGCTCAACCCACCACTCTGCATCCCACTGAGTGGCTTCTACCCCTGCACTCCCCCTCCCCCCTTAGTAATGAACTCAGCAGATTATCAGGTCCTGGGTTATTAGCCACACTCCAGCAGACTTTAAACTGGTCATTATTCCATCAACAGCCCCATTAAACTGTCACTGGCTTTTTCCAGCCTTTCTCCCATTATTTTTCTCTTTTCCTTGCCTCCTGCCTTTTCTCCATCTATGCTTTTTTTATCAGAGCATGTGGCTGCCAACACACTCAGGATGCTCCCAGGGGGTTCACCACATGCCTCTGCTATCAGTTTACCCATCCAGAAAATGGGATCAGGCCGGAGAAGGATTTGAGGAAATCTACCACTCCCCAAACTGACACAGGAATCCCCCTTCCCCCCGCCCCATTCCACTTTCAGCTTCTCCCAGGGATGGAAAGGGGTTCTGGATGTTGGGGAAGGGAGGGAAGGGTCCATGGGAGGCTTTAAAAAGCAGAAAGTGAAGGGGCAGAGGAAAGGCCTAGCTGCTTGAAGCCTTGTACCCTTCCCAGTGCTCTTCCCCCCTCCCCTTGCTCTGCACACTCCCTCCCTGGCAGCCGCCCACTTGCCACTAGGTTTAATAAGAAAAATAAAGGAAATTTAAATAGCTAGATAAATGTCAGGCTGGTATGGGGGGGAGGAAAGGCTGCAGAGGTGGGTTGTGCCTAGGAGGGTCCCATGGGATGGGGGGTTTTACCCCTCCCAATTCCAATGGGATGCTGGCAGGGCCAGAGTCTCAATGCCACATGAGGGTGGTAGGTTGGCAGCTCGGTGTCTTGGGGGAATGGAGAAGGTGTTTTGGAAGGGATGTTTGCCCTTGGCTGTGCATGGCCAGAGCTGGGCAAGGTGACACAACTAAAGCAAGATGGTGACAGGTGACAGAGGTGAGAGCCAGTCTGGGATTTTCCCTGTCAGAGGACCTTTGCAGTGGGCACAAGGACCAGTGGGCACAGCCAGCTGCCAACACTCTGACCAGAAGAGGCCAATAGTGTCACTGCATCCCAGAGCATGTGGGTCCAGCACCTGAACAAGAATGCTCTGGCTGATGGTTGTTTATCCATCACTGTCGTGGCACTGGCTCTGATGACGAGCTGGGTTTGTCTTTCTCCATTAAGTACATGTTAATTTACATTTCTTTAGAAATAACAGAGCTTTCAATCTCTTTGTTAACATCGGAGCACCAATGCTCCTGGGTTGTCAGCCCAGAGACATCCCTGATGTGTCCCTGTCTGGGGCTGGGCACGGAGCCCAGCTAGGATCCTCTGGGGCTAGGATCCCCAGGGAGATGTGTGCAATGTGGGACAGGCAGATACATAGAATTGCTGAGTTGTCAGCATCCTGGCTGCTGCGTGTCCCCTGGGTGACAGCCCTCCTCTCCTCTGTGCTCCAAGACTTCTTGGGGTGGGGAGAAACAGGGATGAATTTTCAGTGATGGTGGGGGGACTCAGTGTCCCCGTGGGCTGTAGAAGGGTCACAGAAGGGATCTGAAGCATCCCTGGAGCCTCCCTGGAGCATTCTTCCCCAGGTGAGGCTCAGTGTTGCTCCCTGAGCTACAGACAAGACTCCAGCCATATCTTCTGCAGGTTAAGGCAGTGAAATCCCTGTGGAATCAATCTTTTGGAGCCACGTGGCTCAATGACCACAGTGCTCCAAGCAGTGACATGGATGTGCCATATGTCATGCAGGCTGGGCACCCATCCCCTACCCAGTCCTGCACTCAGTTGCACCAGACATGGGTGCAGCTGCAGAGGAGAAGGCACAGCTCCGCCCAGCCACTCATGGATGACATCTGTCTCCGGTTCACCAGAACTCCAAAAATCTCTGTTTCCACTTGTTTGACCTGCTGGGTGATTCCCAAGGAGCCCATGCTGGGCTGTGACTCCCATATGTGTGTGACTCCCATATGTGTGTATGAACACCCTGTATGCTTTCACTGACATGGCATGCCTGGATCTGCAATTCTGTGCATGACCATGCATCCAAACACACACACACATGCTCAGCTGCACACACGAGTATTTATCCCACCTGAATATGTACCCAGGTGAGCAGCAGCTCCATGGACATGGGACCCTGAACCCCCTCAACGATGTCACCCCACTTGGATATGGGCTGCCACTGAAACAGCAATGAGCTTTGGCTCACTGAAAACAAGGAAGATGGCAATCTCAATCTTGAGTGTTCAGGGAGGTCAGGCCTTGAATGAAAGCAAAAACAATAAAATAAAGAAAAAAAAATCAGAATAAATACACAAATAACAAAATAAAGAAAAATAATGAAATAAAGGGAAACAATAAAATAAGGGGAAAATAATAAAAAGTAAATAATAAAGGTAAATTAAAAAATCCCTGAGACTTTATATATAAAAGATACAGGGAAAATAAGCTCTTTGAGGAGAATCACTTCAAATTGGCTATTTATCGGTGCAGCATCCTGCCGGGAGGTTTCCATGGCTACCTGGCAGCCAGCAGCTGGGGCGGCAGCATGCCAGCCCCATGTGCCTCGCCACGCGTCCCTGCGGTCCCCCCGGCCACCAACCTCTGTGCCGCATTGGCGGCACCTGATGCTGCTGGTGTTCAGGGACCACCATCGCCCTCAGCCCCACCATGAGGTGCTGCCCTTGAAGGCCAGATCTCAAGGGTTGGTACCCACCTGGGGGGATACCCAAGGGACTAGAGACTGGCACTGAAGGCATGGTGGGAAGGGAGTGTCCTTGCAGAGCCTCCTGTGTAGGTCAGGAGAAGAGCTGAGCCCCCACCTGGGAGGGAGGGATGCCTCAAGGCCCTTCTGCTGCCCAGAGGAGCACTGAGTTCCTCCTTTACCCCTGGAAACCTCATCGCTGCTTGTCCCCACTCCAAGTAGCCCTGGAACATGGCGGGGAGCAGGGCTGTCATCCAGAGGACATGCTATCACCACCCTGGAGGAGCTGAGCCCTCTCCTTCCCACTCACCAGCCATGGTTTGAGGCAGATTGTTGGGGAACATTTGGAAAGAGTCTTTTGGAGCCTCATGCCATCCCTTGGCGATGCTGCTGCTGAGTTTGGAGGGATGAGGTGTAGGAGCGTTCCCAGGAGAATTCCCAGGTTGCCGCTCGCATAGAAACCTTCCATGACCCCAAGAACCATCTCAGGGGCAGTGTCTCTCCATAGGAAGCATCCCCCTTCTGGGTGCACCCATGGGCCATGACAAGAGGACACTGATTGACCCTGACCCCTACTGAAGGTGCAGGGAAATGTCTTCTCATCTGCCCCAGAACTGCTGGAAGGCACAACACTGGGACACCTCTTCCCAGGAACATGGAGCTCCATCCTGCTATTCCTGTGTCACCAAGGCTGCCTGGTTCCTGCCCTGTCTGGGGTCTTCTGCCTCATCTGCTACCCAGCTTGGGGGCACGGGAGTGTTGGGTGCAGAGGAAAAGCCTCTCCACTCCTCCTGTCATCTCCAAAGCAGGGATGGACTCCTGCCTCTGGATGATGGGAAGGTGGAAGAGGGTATTTTGGACTTCTGGGTTCAGTCTGCACCCCAGTGCCACCCCAGGACTGGATGCCTTGGTGCCCTATGCCAGGCAGCAGTGTGAGAGCTGGGAAGGGCTCAGGGGTGGAAACAAGGATCTCCAAAATCTTGAACATCTTTGAAATGAGGACCCAGTGGAGGGGGACAGGTCTGGGTCCTTGGTGTGGGGGAGGATTATGGGGATGGTACCTGGACCGTGGTACCAGGTAGAACCCTGAGAGCACCCTGGGAGCATCCTTATGACTCCTGACAGTTCCCAGTACCAGGGTCTGATCCTGCAGCCCTGCTTAAATCCCTGTTTCC
Organism: Erpornis zantholeuca; assembly: GCA_013400515.1. NCBI lineage: Eukaryota > Metazoa > Chordata > Aves > Passeriformes > Timaliidae > Erpornis > Erpornis zantholeuca. The sequence goes on from VZTN01021091.1 coordinate 181,311, forward strand.
CACTGCCTGTGTGCCGAGTGTACGCCCCAGTACAGCCGAGGTATGCAGAATGGCATGGCAGGGACGTTTTCCCATACTTTGGTCTCGGGGACACATCAGACTATGGGAGGAAGGAAACATTTGAGGGGAAATGAAAACTGAGGTTGGAAAGTGGGGACAGGAGGTCTCCTTAGCCCCTTACTGTCCATGAGCACCTCATTCCCCTGGCTCAGCACTGGGGAAGGTCACCGGCCTGATGTCCTGAGTGTGATAGAGCCAGCGGGTCCCTGTCCCCTCCCGCACCCAGCTGACAGATGTGACCAGGCAGGGGACACTGGGAGAGGCCGGAGGGCAGGTTCAGTGACAAGTGCTGGATGGGGCTGCAAGAGCTGGCACCAGCTGCCCTCGTGCTGCCCTGTCAATCTCAGGGGCTGCAGGCTGAGGGGGTTGTGGGTGGGGGGACTATCTGCTGGGGGGCTCCTGAGAGCAGCTTTCATGCAGTGATGGCATGAAAGAACCCTGGAGAAGGTGGCTGACTCAGATCTCTTCCTCTCCCTCCTCTCCTTCTTCTTCCCTTTCTCCTTTCCCTTCCTCTTTTCTTTCCTCTTCCTCTTTCCTCTTCCCTTTTCCCTTTTCCCTTCGCCCTAACCCCTTCACCTTCTTTCCTCTTCTTTGCCCTTTTCCCCCTTCTCCCGCCCCCTTTTCCTTCTTTCCTCTTCCCCTTTCCCCCTTTTTCTTCTTTCTCCTTTTTTCTTCTTTCCCCTTCCCTCTCCAAATCCCATTTCCAAAGCCAAGGAAAGCCCTGGCCTCCTCAGGTTACCTGAGCCCCTTCCTGTGGTGTTCAGAAGCTCCATCCCAGCTCCAGCACCTTTCCAGCCAGCAGCACCAAATCTGGATGGTTCCAGCATGGGATGGGCTGGCACTGGTGACAGCATTGCCCCAGTGTGGGTTGTGGGATGTAATGGGAATGCTGTACCCCAACAGCCCCCAAACAACTCCCTGGGACACCCATCCCCACCCCAAAATACACATGGGGTGTTTCTCCCTGTTCTGCCTCCGTCATGGGTGAGCTGTTGGACCTGTAGACATGGGGAATAATTTTCTGGATCACTGTGAATTTATTTCTTTTTTTTTTTCATTGAGAACATCTTGTACCGACATTGCAATAAAAATAAGGCTCCAGGTTCCTCTGTGTGTTTTTTTCTGTTCTTTATCTGTTCCCAGGATAAATGTCAATGGAAATGGAAAAGCTTTTCTCTGTTTTGCTGTTTTCTTCCCTCCCTGAAAGACTCCTCAGGTTTGTGAGGGAAAATGGTGGAAAAATCAGAAAGGGAAAAAAATCCCCAAAACTTGCTGAAATTGAAATTTCTCATGGGTATTTCTATGTACGTGGCAGGACCAGGAGAGATTAAACAGATATGTAGATATGGCACTTGTGGATGGGCAACTGGATGGACTTAGTGGTCTTTGAGAGCTTTTCCAACCTTAATGATTCTGTGATTCCATGATTCAAAGTAGGAAATTGTACCATGGTGCGGACTATCCCAGGAAGCTGGACTGGGTGTCTTCAGGGGAAGGAAAGTATCTCCTTGCATGCACAGCAAGGGAGCTCACAGCTCTGAGCGTGATGTAGAGCCCATTTGTAGGGAAAGTATTCAAGGAGCAAATTGCTTTGTATCAGCAAATACATCTCCATTAGCACTGGAATTGGTATCCTGCACAATGCATGCTTGAGAACAAAGCCCGGCTATTCAGAGCTCACAGAATTCAATCCTCTGGCTGAGGAGTCTCAGCAGAAAGCAAAGCAAGGCTTATTTTGTATTCACGCCACAAATATCGGTATGAGACCACAGAGATGGAACACTGCCTACGGAGCTCTGGCATCACTTTGCCTTCCCGGCAGTAAATAAAGACATGCAGCCCATGTTGGTGCCCAGTGCAGGATCCCCAGCAGCTCCAGCAAAGAGAAACTAGACAGCTTTATAGGCAACATTGTGTCAGGACTCCTGACTGTTGTCATGTCTCCCAGGACCCTCTCCCTCTGGCCAGGAGGTCAGGCTAAGGTGCCCCCGTCAGATGCACCCGGAGAAAGTTTATTGGTAGATTTCGCTGGTCATCCCTGGGGCCTTGCTCCTGTGAGATGAATCAATAAAGCCCTGGTTTGACCAGCTTTTTAGCAAGAGACTGGACTAGGAAAATCCATGGTCTATAGCAGCCCTGCTAGACAGGGAACATTACAGGGAGGGCACAGGCCACCCTCCACCAGGCACATTCCTTCTACTCCCCACAGGGTGGAGGGGCTACCCAGAGATGCCCATCCAGCAACGCCCACCCAGCAATGCCCTTTCAATGACGCCCACCCAGCAATATCCACACAGCAATGCCCACCCAGAAATGCCTTGTGTGATTCCATGTAAGAATTAGCAGGCATTTATCAAAAAACCCCAGCAAAATCAATGTAAAACTGAGCATTTTTAATGAAACACCTCAAGACATTCCAGGAGCATTCCATCAGGCTTTTTCCAATTTTCAGCCTCTGTGACACTGCTGGGGCTTCCACACTGTGCCACCATTTGCAGGAGGACTCTAAGAAGCTGCTTGGATATGGGGCATAGTTTTCTCTTAAGGAGAAAATAATACAGAGAGATGGAGAGCTAAGAAAAACAAGTCTCTTAAATACCAGGAATCACATTTGGAGAGGGCAATAAGAGGGGAAAGAGCTAGGCATTGCACTGGCCACATGGAAGGAGTGCCACGGGGTTTGGAGCAGGTTGGATGGTGGGGATGCATGTGGATGTGGTACTTGGGTCCATAGTGTAGTGGAGAGCTTGGCAGTGGTGGGGGAGTGGTTAGACTTGATGGTCTCTTTTCCCACACAAATTCCATGATTCCATGGTAATATGCAGACATGATGGTCCTTGCCTGGCATCTGGGGATGGATGATTCCTTCTGGTGGTCCTTGCACCCACATCTGCTCTGATCTTCTCAGCTGCTTCTGCCTGGGGACCACTACAAGAAAAAAACTGTCTGTTGGGAATAAAAGAGTCTGGGATAAACAATCATGGGAAGCGGCTTTTCTGGGAAGGAGGGGACTCCTTGTAGATGTCTTCATGCCAAGATGGTGGGGATTAGCAGCTCACTGGATGTGGGACAGCCCATACCTGGCAGCCACCCTGCTCCCACCATCCACCACTGTCACTGCAGCATGTAGGAACCAACTTGGCCACCAGCCACTTTGGTGGGAGACGATGAATGAACACTGGAATGGCTCCCAGTCCTCAGGGCATCCCTTGGGGCCCCACAGTAGGTTTCCTCCCCAAAGGAGTGCAGGATATGAGCTCAGCCAGATGATGAAAACCGAAGTCATTAAACCTGAGACTCGGTGGAAATAAGGATTAGATTAAAGTGATGATCCTTAAAATAATCTCAAATTAGTCCTGGCTCTACTCTCAGGTCTTGGGGGAAAAATGGACAAGTAATTGCAGGTCTGGGCCTCAGTTTCCCCTTGTAAATAACAAAGGCAGATGATCTTGTGTAACTGGTACAATATACTGCCTATATAGATCATGGGGATATTAATCCTGGTGAATTTGACAGGAACTGATGTGATTTGAATACTAATCTCTTAATATCTACTGCTGCCCTGAATGTCTTAGCTGGTGGATTCATGGTTCAGTAGGGAAGCAGCAGCTCATCTATGGTGACTTTAAAGCACATTCCTCCCTTCTCCCTATAGGCAAATGACCCTGAAGAGATGAAGGTCTGTAAGTTTAGTGAAGAGCAACCAAAATAGCTCTTTTGGTGCAAAATCTCAATACACTTAGCCAAATTCCCACTTTGGGAGCATGGGTTGGCCCTGTGGTGCAGCACACAGCATGGGGAGAGAGTGCAGAGGATGCAAGTACCTCTGAAGGGATGCAGTGGAGCCTGCAGACCACAGAGATGCTCCTGGGTTCACCTGTGTGGCTGTGCTGGCTCAAAAAAAAGGTCCATGGCTCCGTGTTGCCAGTGGCCCAAAGATGCCAAGGGTGAGAGAAAGAGCAGGGCAAAGACATGCATTGTTAGCGTCACAGGCAGTGGGATTCAGGGTACCCCTGACATGTTTACTGGCAACACCAAGCTCTGTGGTGCAGTCACCATGCTGCAGGGAAGGAATAGCATTGAGGGGAACCTGGACAGGCTGAAGAGGGAGGACTGTGCCAGCCTCATGAAGTTCAACAAGGTTAAGTGCAAGGTCTTGCACCTGGCTCGAGATAATCTCAAGCAGAAACACAGGATGGGTGGAGAATGGATTGAGCCCCAGGGAGAAAGACTTGGGGGTGTTGATGGATGAAAAGCTCAGCATGCCCTGGCCATGTGCGCTGACAGCCCAGATACCCCCTGTGTCATGGGCTGATCCCCAGGGGGGTGGGCAGCAGGTGAGGAAGGGAATCTTCTGCTCTGCTCTGCTCTTCTCTGGTGAGACCTCTCTTGCAGTGCTGCTTCCAGCTCTGGGGCCCCAGCATCCGATGGGCATGGAGCTGCTGGAGGAAGTCCAGAGGAGACCATGGAGATGCTCTGAGGACTGGAACACATCTGCTGTGGGTATCCCTGCTATAGCTGAGAGAGTTGGGCAAGGCTTTGGGGAAACATAAGAGCCCCTGTCAGGGTCTAAAGGAGCTCCAAGAGAGCTGGAGAGGGATGTTGGATTAGAGCTTAGAGTGACAGGACAAAGGGGAATGGCTTTAGTCTGACAGACAGCAGGGTTAGATAGGATACTGGGCAGAAATTCTTGGCTGTGAGAGTGGTGAGGCCCTGGCACAGGTTGTCCAGAGAAGCTGTGACTGTCCCATCCCTGGAAGTGTTCAAGGCCAGACTAGATGGGGCTTGGACAAACCTGGTCTAGTGGAAAATTTCCCTGGCCATGGCAGCGGAGTGGAACTGGAGGACCTTCAAATGTCCCTTCCAGCCCAAAACATTCTGTGGTTCTATGATCCTGAGTCAAGACCTTCATCAGCTGGATGATATCTTCCCAGTCTTTGTCCAGGACCTGGTCCCTAGTAGCTTCACCTTTTGTCTCTAACACTTGCACTGGAAGAAGTTAAAATGCTTAAATATCTTTGAAAATTCAGATTGCTGTTGCTCCTTCTTTATTTGCTTCCCTTGTGCTAGGAGGTGTGAAGTTTCATAGAAACCTCTGACCCAGATTCAGTGTAGGATGGATATTTTTCCCTATAGTCCCTCTTGGGAGCGCAGCTGCCATGTATGGGATCTTTGGCTGGAGAATACAGGCAGCACTGGCACTGCAGCAACTTTTACCCTTCTCCAGCCACTCTCTGACACTGTCCCACCCTGCTGACAGCTCACCCTGCCAGACCCCAGCCCATGGGGCCCAGGACAGGAAAACAGTAAGTTCAAGCTGGGGATCACCCATGTGGCTGGGACTGTTTACAGGGCGTCCATTCTCTGTCAGAGACCTGTTTGTGGGCCAGTGCTGTCCAATATTATAGCATCACAGAACCGTGATTTGGAAAAGCCCTCTGAGACCACTGAGTCCGACCATTCCCCCAGAACTGTCAAGCCCACCACTAAACCATGTCCCAAGTGCCACAATTATTTGGCTTTTAAATCTCCCCAGGCATGGTGCCTGCAGTGCTTAACAACTGTATTGGGGAAGAAATTGTCCCTTATATCCAATCTAAATCTCTCCTGACAAACTTGAGGCCATTTCCTCTTACAGAAGAGGAAATACTTGCTCAGTGCTGCTCAGTGCCCTCGGGAAAGCAACCTGCCTGTGGATCGAGTGTTGCCTAGTGCAGCTCAGCACCCCTGGGACAGGAACCTGTGGGACCAGTGCTGCTCAGTACCCCTGGGACAGGAACAGGTGGGAACAATGCTGCCCAGTAGTGCTGTGTGCTGCCGATGCCACCGGGGCAGTAGCCGAGCAGACGGGGCTTGCGGTCCCAGCAGGGCCAAAGGCGCCGGGTGGGACGGCTGTCCCCGCGGGGAGCACGGGGAGGGCAGGGCCCGGGGACACTCTCTAGACAAAGGCGGCTGCTCCCCGGCGCGGCGCGGCGAACGAACGAGGCCGGGCGCGGTCCGGGGTGGGCGGTGGCAGGCGTCAGGTGCAGCCCCTTCAGCCCCTCCGCGGAGGGACTCGGCCCC
>VZTN01021091.1:187528-198878 GCA_013400515.1 Erpornis zantholeuca
GGCGGGAGTCTCCGTTCCCAGCCAGCACCGAGAGTCGGGCGCGGCGGCGGCGGTGCTGGGAGGGCTGCCGAAGCATGCAGAGCCATGGGCCAGGGCTGCGGACACTCCATCCTCTGCCGGAGCCAGCCGTACCAGGCGGCCGCATCTGACATGTGAGTTCCCTCCCGCCGGCACCGGGGATGGGGGACCACGCTGGGAGGGAGGGATGCTCTGGGAGTGATGCTGGGCAAAGGAGCGAAGGAGACGTGAGGGACACAGGAAAAAGTTCCTCCTGCCTGACAGCTGTCAGGGAGGGGGTGGTGGGGAAATGACAAGAGGCTGCGACCCCTCCCTGTTCTCCACTTGCCACCTATGTTAGCCCTGGGGCACGTCGTCCCTGGTGTTTCTGTGCCAGAGGGCTGGTGTGAACAGAATCTCCCTGTTTCCCCATCATCCTCATCCCATGATGATTTCCTGCAAGAGTGGAAGGCTCCTGGCCCAGTGGTGGGCTGCCGGGGGGGCCCGGGTGACTTTGTGAAATCCAGGTCAGGCCTCTGAATTGTGGTTTTGGCAGCTTCACACAGGGCAAGAGAAGCCACCCCCTGCACACCCACTCACTCACCAAACAGATTTGGGGGTCCTGGTGTCACAGTGCCTGTTTCTATGGGGCGAGGTGGGAATGGGGCTCCATGGTTCATGGTGGCCTCATGTTGCAGACACAAGGGGCTTTGTGTTAAGAGCATGGGGTGACCTTGCTGAGAAATGACAGTGCTCCCTGGAAGCAGGGAAGAATGATGCTCCAGAGAGCCCACATGGGAAGAGGGGCTGAGCTGGCTAAGGGGAAGCTTGCAGTGTCTCAATTCCCATCTCCCACAGGCTTGGCTGGGGCTGGAGGAGACCCCTGTCTCTGTGTGCACGCATGTGCAGCGCTCACAAGGCTCCACAGCTGCTGGGGAGCAGGCTATGCATGGGTGGTTCACAGTACGTGGGTGTTCTGGCTCCTGGGTACCAAGATATCTGGGATGTTCCCAATCCCTTCTCCCCCTGCTTCAGTGGGATCAGATCCCATATTGCCAGAGGGTGAGCTGAACCACAGGAAAGAGATACAGGTCTTAGGGCAAAAAGGCTTCTCAGTGCTTGGATTCCTTTGTCTGGCAGTGCCAGCTCCACATGCTCAGGCTCTGTCTGAACTGCCTGGCTCAGCAGCCCACACCAGGACCACAGAACCAGGGGGGCACGTCGCTGTACTGGGATGTGCCCAGGAGTAGCCTCGGGTCTCCTGGAGCAGGTGCTTTAGGTGATGACAGGAGTATTGGGGTGCAGGGAATCTTCCATCCACTCCTGCCCCAGCTCTACACATTTCCCTCACTGGGTTTTTGCACCTTCATGAGTTGACCTTTGGATGAGAACTTTGTCCCTCTCCATAGTAAATACCCTCCAGTATGTCTCTTGCCTACATGCAATGTGTGGCTTGGATCTGTCTTCTCAAGGCCCCAATAGGTGCCGATCCTCCTACGCTTCCGTGGGTGCTGGGTCTGTCTCTGCAGGCAGCATCCTTCCCTCAGCTCTCCTGGCTCACTCCCTGGTGCTGTGTGTGCTTTGTTCCCTGCAGAGGTCCTTCTCTGGTGCTGCCTGAACATGTGCACGTGTCTTTTTCTTTAAGCAAAACACACAAAGGTCTTGAAATGCCATGCGATCCCCATGTTCCCTCCTGTCTCTGCTGCTGTTTAAAGGCTTTTAAAAAAGTACATGACAGAAAATATTGGTGTAGCTATGTTGGCTGTGCCCCTCAAGCTGCCCCAGGCAGGTGAGGTAGGAATGGTGAGTCCCCCTGCTTTCCCCTTTTACCCAGGGTATGTCCTTCATAGATAATTGTCCCTGTTCCTATAAACCCCAAGGGGTATATAGAGGTGGAAAAGCTTCCCAAGAGCTGTCAGAGGATGATGCCCTTGGCCCTGCAGTGCTCCCTGAAGGTGTTGCAGTGGTGAGGTTAGTGCTGTGGGGAGGGGTGCTGCCTGCTCCCTGCCTCCACTCCAGCCCTGCGGTGTTTGATGCTGGCTGGCAATGCTGCGTGAGGCCAGGATCCAGTGGTGGCCCAGCTCTCCCATGTACATGGTGCATTTTTTGCAAGGGGATGCAGGTGCAGCATTATCCAGGTCACATTTTAACCCATTTCCTCCATTTCTCCTGCTGGGAAGTGTTTTCCCGGGTGGGTGGGAGCTGACCTGGTTAGCGGTGGGTGGGATGTCAGGGTGCCTGGAGCTGCTGCTGTCACAGCATCTGACAGCAGCCGGGGCTGGGGAAGAAGCTACTGAGCTCTGTGGATGGAAAATACAGAGGAGGAGATGCTGCTATGAGCATCCCTGCGGGAAGGACCCAGCTCAGCGGAGGCTGGGAGGGGTCAGGGCTTCCTTCAGGGCTCAACACTGGCTGGGATGTGGGGGGCATGAGCTGGGCCATGGCCTCAGAGCACCTACAAAGGTGAGGGCAGGCTGTCAAAACCCCTGGAGAGCCCCACAGACCCTTCATGGTTACTGCTGGTCCCCAGGCTGCATGTGTAAAGTGCCATGGAAAATACGCACTCCATTGTCCTGTCAGTTTGGCCAGGATAGTTCTCCTCCTCTCCAGGCACTCACTTGCCAGGGAAAGGGAATGAGGTGGAATGAGGTTAACCTGGTCCCCATTGTTTGGGTTCTTAGGTGATGACCTCCAAGTTTTTCAAAGCCTCAGGCTCTTCCTACCCTTGTAATTGGGGCTCTTTGGGATCACCCACCTGCCTGGGCACCCAGCCCTGGAGCCTGAAGGTGCCTGGCAGGGAAAATGGAGGGGAAACTCCTGGCTGCAAGCTTCCTGCATTCTGCATATGCCAGGAGCTTCCCAGCACTCTGCACCTGTCCATGGGAGGTCTCCAGGGTGAGTGAGGAATTTCCCCTCCATTGCCCTGGGGCATCTCTCTGAGCATCTTCAGCTTTAGAATAGCCAATTGTTTAAGCTGGGCCAGATTCTGGCTCTGTTAGTGAGGGCTCTCACCAAATGTGCCCTGGCCATCATCTCCAGTCCAGCCCCACACATTGCCTGTGAGCTGTGCTGCTTTGGGGGTTCTGGGAGGCTGAGCATTCATCTAGGGCTGAATGCAGGATTCCCTGGGGGCAACGGTGAATGCAGCAGCAATTTCTGGGAATCCCTCTTTCCTCTTGCTCCCCTCTGACCCTGGTCCTTGCTTTTGCTTTTGTCTCATTGCCGGCTCCCACGTGGCTCAGCGGGAGCTGCGCTGGGCTGTGGACAGAAATGCCAGCAGGGCCCAGAGGTGCCTGGGACTTTCTGCCTGTCCATCTTTCTCCTATCCTCCTTAATGGATGGGCCTGTCTGGAGTGGGGAGGGAGCGGGATAGAGATTGTTGGGAGATGCTTTGTTTGCTACCATGGCTCCGTCTGTGCAGCAGCAGCAGCAGTAGCAGCAGCAGCAGCAGCAGCAGCAGCAGCAGCAGCAGGGTCAGGCAAAGGAGAGGCTGCTGAGTGTGGACAACAGGAAGCCTGGAGCTCAGATCCCCCTGGCTGAGGTGCCAGGGGTGGGTGGACAGTCTCACCTGCCTTGCAGCAATGGGCGATGACAGCAAGATTTGATATTTGAGGGGTTGGAGCCTGAGCTGTGGGATGATTGGTTTGGGTTGGAAAGGACCTTCAAACCCATCCAGTTTCGATGTCCCTGCCATGGGGAGGGACAACTTCCACTACACTAGGTTTTTCCCCGTCCAATCTGGCCTTGTAGGAAGGTCTACAAAGGTGTAGAAAGGTGTTTGGAAACACCTTGTAGGAAGCTGTCCCCAAAACTTGTCATCCACACAGCATCCTCGGGGAATGGACCAGTATGGCAGCCTATGATACTTGCTGAGTGTCAGCTCAGGAATGTCCCTGATGCTGGTTATTTGGCAGCAGCAGCCCTTCGTCTGCTCCTGTCTTCAAATCCTGTTCCCAGTACCAAATCCTGCTCCTGAACCCATGTTCTGAGCCCTGCCCTCATCACTGGTGTGTGGAGTCAGAGGGGAGTAAGGACTTGGGAGAATCTTGGGTGGGTTCAAGCCTTCTGGGTCTTTGTCAGTTTGTATTTTCTATGATAAAACAAATAGAACAAGGAGGGGGATTTGAAAGTGGGGTGGGGTGCATTTCCCACTGAAAATATTAAGCCCTCACTTTTTTGGCTGGGGCTGGGGCTGGGTTAGGGCTTAGCCTGAGCATTGTGGCCATTGAGGACAGGCTCACTATGTGCTTCGGCTTCCCCCAAAGCCCTCTGCTCTCCACCCAAGGAGGGAAAAGCAGCCAGCAGCTGCCTGGGATAAAGTGCTGACTTAACCAGAAACCTCCCCTGGCTCCCAGTTGCTTCCCAGCCCCTTCTCAGGCTGTTACTAACTTGCACGTTTCAGCTGGGTGACTCAGAAGACAGTGAGAAGATATCTATAAGAAGCATTTGAAAGGCAGAGACTGGTGGAGGGTTTACTTCCCCCTTCTCTTCTCTTGAGCTGTTGCCAGCTGAATGTGGCTGTGCTTTGCTTGGCTGTGGAGTGGGGTCTGGAGGGTGACTTGCCCATGTGCCGTGAAGTTCAGTAACTATGCTGTGGCCTGAGGATGATGATGCTCCAATGAAAGCCTCCATGCAAACCCCTCATTTACAGGCACACTAAATCTCACCCCACTGCAGCAGAGCAGTAATGCTACTGCCTGGGAGGGCAAAAAAAGGCAGGGCAGACAGAATTTGGGAATACAGGGATTTGCAGTCCCAGCTGGTCTGCTGGTCCCCAGCCTGGATCTGAGGCATGGAGGCCTGCCAGGCAGTGGCATTGATCAGCCTGATGAGGATGTTGCTACTTGGTGGTGATGCTCTGGGATGTGTGTGCAGCTTCTTGGTGGTTTGGGTTTTGTCCTCACACCAGAGCTGTCCTGTGTACCTACTCCTGCAGTGAGGATGTCTCCACAGCCTTGTCCTCAAGCCAGTACTTGGCTTGACCCTGGCTGGAAGGACAGAGGCCATGTGTGTTGCTGTGTTTTCCCTTGCTCTCCCCAAAATGGGGTCTTTCCCCATGTTTTTTACTAGTGTGATCACAGACAGCTGGATGGCAGCATCCTTCCTGCACGGAAAAAGCAGGTGGAAGCCATGAAGGCTTTAAGTAAGAAATTGGGTTTGAGAAAGGTGGTGCTAGTGATGGGGAACAGTGCCAGAGTCCCTAGTCTCCTTACTCAAGCAGGATGATGGCAATTCTCAAGGATTTGATTGTCAGCTGCTCAAGCCAGGAACTCCTGTGGGTGCTGGGAGGAGGATCTTGGATCCTGAGAATGAACGGGAGCTGCAGGATGTGGGGACCCCCTTGGTCCTTCTGCAGCACCTCCCTTTGGCTGCTTAGGGGCTGGGGCTGGGTCTGAGGTTAGGATTAGAGTCAGGGCTAAGGTTAGACGTAGGTCTAAGATTAGGGTTAGTGTCAGGGTCAGAGCTAAGGTTAGGGGTAGAGCTAAGATTAGGGTTAAGGTCAGAGCTAGTGCTAAATTTAGGGCTCAATTTAGGTCTGGGTTTAGGGCTACAACAAAGTTTAGGGCTACTGTTTGGTTTAGGGATAGGTTTAAGGTTAAGGCTAAGGCTAAGTTTAACATTAAGGTTAGGTGTAGGGCTAAGATAAAAAATTTAGGGTCAGGTTGGATGCATGATTAGTGCTAGACCTAGGGTTAAGTCTAGGGCTGGTGTTAGATCTATGTATAAGTTTAAGGTTCAGGTTATTATTAGGACTAGGACTAATTTTAGGTTTATGCTTAGGTTTAGGTTTAAGCTTAGGTTTAGTGTTAGCATTAGGCTAGGATCATATTTCAGTCTAGGGTAAGACCTATACTGAAGGTTAGTGTAACCATTTGTGTTAGAGCTAGATTTAAGTCTTAGTTTAGTGTTAGGGCTATAGTTAGGTTTAGATTTAGAGCTAGGCTGGATCTAAGTTTAGGGTTAGAGCTATGGCTAGGTGTAGGTTTATGGTTAGGTCTATGATTGGTGTTAGGGTTAGTGCTACACTCGACTTACTGTCGAGTCTGCCAGGACAAAGGTATGCAATGGTTCTCATGCTCCCTCAGCAGAATATGCTCCATTTTCCCCATCAGCACAGCCTTGTGGCCTTCCCATCTGTGTTTTTCCCCCTTCAGCTGAGCCAGAGCCTGTCTGGGACTTGTCATGTGGTTTGGTTTTGTCTCCCAACTGTCCTGGCTTCACTGGGGAGAGGGACGGATGCTGAGTCAGCAACACTGCTGGATGAAACGCCCACAACTGGAGTGTTTTTCTAAAGCTCAGGTGAGGAAAAATTGTGTTGGATGTGGACAGAGCAGATCTTGAGGCATGAGAAGTGTCCGTGTGAAAATGCCAGCCAAACTGCTGAGGGCCAAGCATTCCCCAAATCAGCCCAAGGTGCCTAAGGTGCCTTTTGGATGCTGGTTTCCTTTGGTCAGACCCAAGATGCAGGTGGATGCAGCAGCAGAACTGGGTGAGCATTCACTCCAGACAGAGGATGCTGCAGGAAACGAGTTGCTCATGGTTGGGAGCTGGGTATAATGACCCCCGTGAGCTTCAGGAAGAGGTTGAGTGGGCCTACTGCTGGATCTGACCGTCTCCAGGGAAATTATGCTCTTGGGAATGGCCCTGGGTCCCTGTCAGGCACCTGTCTCTGATCCTGCACCTATCAGATCAACAGGACACACCTGGAACTGCTTGGGGTAGGATTTGTGCCATGTTGTGCCATGCTGAGGACCAGGTAGAGGGGCCACCAGTGCTGGTAGCTCCCCATGGTTTGGGAAGTCAGGGTTCAGGGCCACAGACATATCCTTGGGGCCCCTCATGTCCAGCTGTGACCATCTCCTCCTCTTCAAGGAGAGAAAGCAACCTGTCCCACCGTGCTGCTCCTGTGAGAATGCAGGGATGGAAAGAAGGTCTCATCCCCCCAGAAACAGCGTGGGAGCTGGCTCCTGGGGTGTGTGGGTATGCTGTTTTGTTGAAGATGGAGGGCTCTGCGAGGGTGGGCGCTTGGCGCTGCTGGAGAACCCCCTCTCCCCTACCGTGTGGGCAGGGACAGGGACAGCAGGTCTGTAGGCTGGCGAGAAGTGCAGAGTCAGGCACAGTGTGCACAGCCGTGCACAGAGCCTGGAGGGAGATCTGTGTGCCAGCCGAAAGTGCGGAGAGCTGAGCGTGGGTAGGGGGACCCCAGTTATGTCCCCCAGTCCCCTTTCTTCCTGCAATCTCAAATCTGCAGAAAGCCCCTGTGCTCCCAGGAGGGACCATGGTGACACTCTGGGAGCCCTCATCATTACCTGTGCAGCTCAGTTAGATCCCAGCTCCTGAACCAGCCCTGTCATGGGGCCTGTGACACAAGGCTGAGGACAAGGCTGGGGCCTCTTCTCAGGTGGCACCTGGCTGCCAGCCCTCCTGCCAGTGCTCTGTCCAGGCACAGGGAGACAAGGAAGCTGGAGCCAGCAGTTCAACCACAGAAAAGCCATTAATTAATGGAAAGTGTGATCGAGAATTAAAAGCCTGACATGCTCCGGCACTGGTCCCAGTACCAGTGGGATCTTGGCTGTGCCAGGGACCAACCCAGAAGGATGTACCAGGGGAGGCTTAGTTTGGATATTAGGGAAAATTCCTTCCCTGAAATGGTGCAGCACAGGCTGCCCAGGGCAGTGGTGCCGTCCCCATTCCTGGAGAGATTTAAAAGCTGTGTGGATGTGGCACCTGGGGGCCTGGGTTAATGGTGGTCTTGGCAGTGCTGGGGGAACAGTTGGACTTGATGGTCTCAGAAGGCTTTTCCAACCTCAACAGTTCTGTTTCCATGATTCCATGTGGCATCTCCATGCCCATCCCAGGGCTGAGCTGCATCTCTCTGCCAGTTCCCCAGTACCCACACCAGCCCAACCATGGGCAGTCTGCACAGCCAATCCCCACCCCCAGTTGCCCCTTCCCCTCCTCTCAGGGAAAGCTGAGGCTTCAGAAGTTAAAAGCGCAACTCAGCTCTGGGAAATGAGTTGAAAGTGTCAGATAGAGCCACTCTCACCCTGATGAGCCTCCAAGGTATGAGTGGCTTCAAGCTGTGTCCTCTTTTGTCCCTCCACAGGTGGTCCCCACTTCCTGCACTAACTCTGGCTCATGGGAATATTTGGATCATTTGGGAAGAGGTCCTGGCCCAGTGAGTGGCTCCCACTTGTGCTGATGCCAGGATGATTTTTTGCCTTTTCTTTTATACCTCTCTTATATACTCTTTTATACAGTTTTATGTATTCTTAATGCTTTTAGCTTACATACTTGTAATTTTCCAATCCTGATAACTTAGCTGAGACCCACTGTATGATTAAAGCAGAAGACCAAATACCCTGGAAGTTCCAGATACCAAGGTACTCTCCAGAATAGATTTTGTAAACTAAGAGAGCCCCATCCAGGGGGAAGGTTCCTCAGAACAAGGGGTTCACTTGAGCCTCTCATTAAGAAATCTTTGATAGTTATACTAATTTGCAAGGCCTATAATTGTGTGCATTTTGGTGTGTGAGGGGCGGTGTGTGCATTTCAGGGCATTCCACCTGGACGAAGTGCTGCACCCAAGGATCCTTGAATAAATACCAAGGTAAAAAGCCCTTTTCCCCATAAACCCTGTTTTGGTTTTAATTTTAAGACCAGGGAAAGGCAACAGTGCCATGTTCACAGATGGAGGATCCAGTGAGAAATCTGTGATGTTGGTTGGGAGATGATCCCTGCTCCTGGGGGCTGTGGTTGTCAGAAAGCATGGGGCATGGAAAGCAGAGGCAGGATCCTGGCTCCTGCTCTATTCCCACTATTTTTAAGGGAAAAAAATGCAGGAAAACTAAAAAAAAAAACAAAGGGTAAATGATGAACACATGCTGAACCACCATCAACAGCAGCTTTTTTCCCCCCTCTAGTTATCAACTAAATGGACTAATTGAAAGATGAGTTGGCAGCATCTGTAGTGCTGCATTTATCCAAGGACAATTCCCCAGGGATTCAGGGTAACCATGTGTTTGCTCTCTCTCCTTGCTGTGGTCCTGCCTGGTTTGGCTCACTTGGGGTGCTGGTGGTTTTGCTTGGAGGTCCCTGTGGGGGTGGGATTTGCAGGGATGCCATGCAGTGGGGACAGGGATTTACAGCTTTGCAGGGTTTTACAGCCCTATCACTGAGGCTGGCCGCATTCCTGTGGCTCCTGGCAGGCCCGGGAGCTGCTCTTCCAGCCTGGCAGTGGGGGCAGCTGCCTGCAGAGGACCTGATGCTCCAGGGTGGAGCACCCGGAGCAGTGTGTTTGCCAAGCAAACAGGGCTCAGCCTTCTGCAGCCGGATCAACAGCCTCCACACGTTTGCTCAGCAAATAAATCCCACCCGGCAAAGCTTTGGTGCCACCGGTCCCCTTCCCGCCATGCTTCTGCCAGCTGCTCTGTCACTGCCCAGTATCCTGCAGCACCTGCCCCTTATTGTGCAGGTCTGGCACTATGCAGGGCTCACGATGGCTTCAAATTAAACATGGCAGCTCAGCAGCCATCCCTGCCTGTTCTTGCCTGGAGATGCCAGGGTGATGCTTAACCGTGTGTGCTCACGCTGGGATCTGTCCTGTGGATGTGCAGGGTGAAACCCTTCAGCTCCAGTGAAGTATTTTGGCTCTGGACTGAGCAATTGCTGGAAACAGGCAATTTTCTGTCACTGCTGGAGGCTGGGGAAGATGGAAACTGCGTTAGCAGGTCTTGGCCTGGGAGGCTGGCTGCTCTGGTGATGGAGAAAAGGTGTCTGGGTGTGTGGGGATCCTGGATAGGATCTGGCATGGATAGTGCCCTATCCATGCCAGAGCACCATGCCCCACCATTGCTGCTTCCTTTGCTCCAGGCTCTCCTGTGCTGCTCCTCTGCCCCAGACCAAACTGTTCCCCCTGCAGTCCTTATTCCCCCACAACACACTGCCCACAACAAGGGCTCTATTGAGGTGGGGACAAATGCCACCTGTCCCCTTCCATTTGCCTGGAGATGGTGGGATGTGATCCAACCATTTCATGGGCTGGTTGGCTGCTGCTCCAGCTGTCATCTGTCTCTGCCTCCCATTTATTTTTCCCTCACAGACACACTCTTGAGCTATGCCGCCTGCAGAACAACCCCCTTTTCCCAGGCACTATTGTCTGCCCTAGGGACTCATTTTCTCCTGTTCCCTCATCTCTGGGATGCTGGAGGCATGTCCTTCCTTCTACCTTCACTCCCAGAGCAGCAGGACTGTGGCTTGGTCAGGATGTGACTGTGGGTACTGAGCATCCCATCTCACTGCACCATCCCTGGCTCACCACTGTCACCCCATGGGGACACTGCTGCTTGCCCTGCCACAGAACTCTCTGGTGCCGGGGCCAAGCCACCCTCCAGCCTTCCACCTTCTGCAAAGTCACCAGAGTCACTTGTGCACTTCTAGGCCACTAAGTGCTGTAATTACAGATATGCTTTAATTAGCATAATTGCGTTTCTACACAAATAAAACATTTGGTGCAGTTAATTCCAAGGCTGCAGCTCCAAACACAAGGCTTCCTGCCCCCCCATGGAGATGGCAGGCGGGCTGGCAGAGAGTGGGCTTCTCACCTCTGTGCCAGAAGATCTTCCCAGTCCCAGCCCCCCATTCCCCACTGGAGTCCCCTGCCCTTGTTTGGTGGGGACAGCTGTGCTGGCAGACACTTGGATTGCTGGGACATGGCACTGGAATTGCTGGGACACGCCACCAGGTTTGCCGGGATATGGCACTGGGATTGCTGGGGCACCATACTGGGACACAGTTCTGGGTTTAAACACAGCACTTGGTTTGTTGGGAATTGCAGTGGAATTGCTGGAGTGTGATACTGGACTTCCTGGGATGCAGCAAGGGGATTGCTGGGATGCAGTACTGGGCTTACTAGGCCATGCCACTGGACTTCCTGGGAAATGGCACTGGGCTTGCTGGAACACTGTGTTGGGCTCAGTGGAACAGAGCTCTGGGATGCAGCAAACCCAGTGGTTTGCTGGGACACAGAACTGGACTTGCTGGGATGCAGCCCCAGGATTGCTGAGACGTAGCACTGGGTTTGCTGGGATATGACACTGGGATTGCTGGGCAGTGGTGCTCAGATTGCTGAAGCATCATACTGGGCTTGCTGGGATGCAGCATTAGGATTGCTAAAACATAGATCAGGGCTTGCTGGTACACAGCTGGAGTCTAGCTGTAGCCTTGCAGCTGTGCCAGCGGGTGTTCACCCTCGCTGGGCAATGGGCACCATGGGTGGATCTGGCCCCTCCATCCCATCCCATCCCATCCCATCCCATCCCATCCCATCCCATCCCATCCCATCCCATCCCAT
>VZTN01021091.1:207531-231798 GCA_013400515.1 Erpornis zantholeuca
GGTTGCGGATCCCGGCGGCATCCCGGGAGGAAATGGGCAGGACCGGGAGGGAGGGGGGGCGGCCCGGTCCCTGGGGGGACCCCCACGCCCTCTTGCAGCCGCGCCAGGAGCCGGGCCGCGCCATGGGGACTCTCCAGGACACCGTGAGTGACCCCGGGGAAAGGGGTATCCAGGGGGTCCCGGGGGATTGGTGGCCTCGGGCTGGAGGTCCATTCTGTCCTGTGGTATTTGGGGGGTGCTATGTGCTTGGGAGTGTCTAGGGGGGTTAGAGTCCCCCTTTCCCTGTGTCCCCTTGTCCCTCTGGCAGTGGGAGCCCCAGGAGCTCGGCTGCATATTCCATCCTGTGGCCAGACCTCGGTATGGGTGTGCGGGGAAGGAGGGAGCCCCTTCAGCACCCCCAGGGGGACCCAGCTCTGAGCCCCCCATTCTCCTTGCACCAACTGCACATTCTGGGGAGATGGAGGCTGCATCCCATTACGTGGATGGGAAAACACTTGGTCCTTCTTGCTCCTGCCCCTTTGTCACACCCAAATTCGGGTAGGGGGTGACTTGACAGGGATTCTTCCCCTCTTATGACTGTCTGTTCACCTGGATGGATCCCTGACCTGTGTGCTGATGATTCTGGGTGTGAGAAGCGTGGCCTTGGTCCCCCTGGGGGTACAGCTGCTTGGGGGGCTCCAGGGGGCTGCAGGATCAAGACAGGAGTGAGGACCCGGAGATTCAAGCTGGGAAACGAAGGGAAGGAAATGCTGTCTGGGAAATTGCCGAAAGCTGCTGACGGAGAGAAAGGAGCTGAGCAGGGCCAGCGTGCCCCGGTTTGGGGGGAAATGAGCCCCTCCTCCCCCTCCGGATGGGAAGGTGGCAGCCTGCGGACATCAGAACTATCACTCAGAATGGGGGTGGGATGTGAGACTCCTCAATGCTCAGTGCAGTGATATGGGGCTCCCTGTGATCCCTCTCAGTCCCAGCCCCCAGAACCCAACTGAGCCTGACCTAGGTGCTGGCAGCTGGGCAGGCTCTGAAGCCTGGACACAGCTCCCCGAGGGGATCTGGGGGTGTGGGGGAAAGGGAGCCTCAACTCCCAGCCTGGGGGGTACAAAACCCACCAAGATGGGGTGGTGGTGGGCAGACTGATTTTAACCCAGTCCACCAGTGCTGGGGTGGCACCGAGGGGGAGGAGGAGTGGATCACATGGTGGGGCAGAGGTGCATCCCCAGCCACCCCTGGTGTGTGAGGCCACAGCAGCAATGGGGTGTGACCCAGGATGTATGAGGAGTGAGTGGTGGGGATGGATCCTGCCCCTTCTCCAGCACATCCCAGCCCAGGGTGGGTGAGGAACAGCTCATGCCCCACAAAATACCACTGGGCCCCTGCCCCCATTGGTGTCCTGGGTGCTGATTGCATCTTGAATTCCCATCCCCGAGCCTGGTGGGGAGCATATAGAGGATGTATAGGGCTTGGGATGTTATTAGCCTCCAACACCCTGCAGTGGGGTGAGGCTGAGAATGTCTGTTCCTTGCCACCAGCTCCAATGCAATTACCTGCAGACTGGCTCATGAATCAAACCCTAATTGATACATGTTCACAGCCTGGAGAAGCAGGAGGGGGTGGGGGGCCTCTGCTGTCCCCAGGGGTTGGGAGGAGGCTGTGGGGGACTACACTTGGACACCTTTACGGTGGATTGGGGAGCCTCAGCCAGCATCCTGGGGCTGCTCCTCAGTTTGCCCCGGTGTGGGACCAGCCATCTTCAGTGGGTCGAGGACACGTTGAGGGCAGTGAGGGGACATGCGTATGCGGGCGTTTGTCCTTGCATTTCCTCTGGTGGACACAAACACATCAGCAGGGCAATAAAGGGGAGGAAAGGGCCGTGGCAGCTTCTTTCCATTACATGCAGGAGGGCTGGCTTCCTTCCACCCTCAGCAGGGTGAGACCCCCAAAGTGGGATGGGTGGGTGCACCCCAGTGTTTCCCAGCCAGGTGGTCCCCGCAGGCCAAAAGTGTGGGTGTCTCAAGGAGTGACCGCTTGCAGGTGTGGAATCAGCCTGTTCTGGCACTGCAGTGCCCTGGTGCTGATTTTTGAGGGGCAGTGGGGTTTGGGATATAGGTTCCGGAGCTCTCATGCCCCATGACATCACCTGGGAAGGGAAGTCTGAGGTGGGAGTGCCCTGCTGCACCCCAGGCAGGGGAGGTGTTCCTGCTGCACCCCAAGCAGGAGTTGGAGGGGGTTAGTCCTGCTGCACCCTGGGCAGTGAGAAGCTGGATCAGGATGCTCCTGTTGCAGGATGACATGGTGGCATCTTCCCCTGACTGGAATAGGCCCCGTGGTTGACCTTGGCTTTTTGGAGTTGAGCTGTGACATTTGGCAGGGAGGTGATGGGCTGGGATCCCCTGCAAGCCTGGGTCTGGAGGGTGATCCTCTGGGAGCTGAGTCCCTGGATTTGGGGACTGGCCTGGGACCTTTGCAGCTGAATCCCATTGCATCCCTACCCTGGCCACTCCATGGATGTGGGTGAGAGGATGTTGGGGACCTGCCCAAGGAGACTGTGGGGTGGAAAATGCCAGGGAGCAGAGCTAGCTCCCGGGTCTCCCTCCTCTTTGTGCAGGAGAGGTCACTGCTCCCAGCCCAGCTCCGGCAGATGCAGGGTGTCTGGCACCTTTGGATGCCCTGGCCACAGCTTTGGAACCTCTGATAGACAAGGTGGGGCTGGAGGCCAGACCCCTGTCTGGGTGCTGACCCATTAAACACCAACACTGTGATCCTTTCTGACATGTAATTGGCTTTGGGTTTCTCCTGCCTGTGCCTCAATTTCTCCCTCTGAGTAGCAAGACCCCCACAATTCTGAGACCCTTTCATGGCAATTAAGAGCTGCATCCCACCACTGAACCCTCTTAGACATGGAAAATAAGAGCAGTCCCTGTAAAGACAGAGTGGAACCCCCTGGGGGGACAGCTCTGCCAGCCCCCAGCCCCCCACACCCTGCTCTGGAACACCGCCCCAAATCGAATTCCTCCTCAGCTGCAGATGGCCAGGAATTCAATTTTCCCAGATCCCATCAGAAGCTGATAAATGAGGTCCCTAATCACTGTGCAGATCCCATTAGTGCCAGCCATACCAGGAGGAGATGAAGGGATGGATGTGGGAATGCTGCATTTCCCTTCCCATCCCACTGATTCCTATCCCCCCATGGGATCTAGATGTCCCCCGAGCCCCTCTCTGCCTGCATCCCCAGAGCTCCCAAGCATGATGTTCCCAAGTAGTGCCAGGCAGGGAGACCCCTGCATGGCTAATCCACCAGAAAATACCTAAGAAAGTCCTGGAAACCCAGCCACGTGGCCAGTGTGGATGGGAGCTGTGTGTCAGGGAAATTTTTGCAGCAATGCCATGTCCCAGGAATGCACATCATACCATCTCCCTCCCAGCACTGCCAGTGCCCAAGGCTTGGTTCCAGCTGGGTGCCAAGATGTCTCTGTCCTTTGGGGTAAAGGCACCCGCATACCAGGGATTCTCCTAAATATGGAGCAGTTTCCCTGCAGCCACTGTAGGAGGGTCCATATGCTCTTCCCTGACATGGGTTAGGGACAAGTGACAGTGAGACCCCCCAGCCCTCGCCACCTTCTTTCTTAGAACAGTGAACTAATTAGTGACAAATTAGTGGCAGATCATTAGGCTAGTGGCCGAGCCGGCTGTTCCAAGAAGGCCACGATGTTCTGGGGACGGAAATCCTTGAGGAGTGTGGCTGCTGTCCCGATTTGTCCTGCCCGACAAAGGGACATCAACAGGAAGCAACCTTGATTCCGGCCCTGTTCTCTTGGCCCTGAGAGGCCAGGCCAGGATGTGGAGGGACAGACTAGGAGCACCCCAAGGGCTTGTGAGCTGCCAGAGGCTGGGAACAGCTTGGTTCAGCAAAACATCCTACACAGAATGTGCAGGGTCCTCAGGGAGTGGCATCTGCCTGGTTCCAGGCTGTAGAAACTCCATGTGCAAAGGGTCTGTGCAAATGCCCTGTGCAGTGTGAGCATGCCCAGGCTCCAGTGAGGCTGATGTATAGGTGCGGAGGAGAAGGATGGGGTGAGGGATGCACAGGGCTCTGGGGAGGCACTGGGTTCAGCATGGCTCATTCTACCTGGACCAAACTCTAGTGCCATCCTAAGCAGATCTTGCACAACCATGTCCCTTTGCAGGTGGGGAAACTGAGGTAAGGAACCTCCACAGAAAAGGAAACTGAGGTAGGAAAAGGCATGCAGGGTTCCTTGTGTGCTTTTTTTGGGATGGCTGATTCCACAGATTTGCATCTGCCTTGGAAGCCTCAGCCTGGATTCCTGGGTGCCAGGGTGGCTCCATGAGAGGGTCCTGCACCCCAGCCCTTGCTTCTTGTCCATACGTTGCAACAGAACCCCAGGCAAATGACCATGAGGAGACGAGATATCCCAGAAGTGTTTCCTTCCCGTTTGCCCTCATTATCCCCCTGGAAAAGATGAGGTAATTAAGGAGCTACCGTGTTACAGGTTGTTGCTGCCTGATTAGATTAAAGCAATGTAATTTGGGACTGAGAGCAGTGCTGGGAGGAAATGGATGGATGGCTTCCCAGCTGAAGTTGGGCGGAGCTGCCAGCTCTACCCTCCATCCATCCCTCCATCCTCTGTTGCCCTGGACCTTGCTCCAGGGACATTGCTGGAGGGTTAGCAGGGGTGCTGCTTTGGGGGATTAGGAATACTTCCTCTGTTTTCTCACCCCTACAGAGAGGATTCCCTGGGGAATTGTGGCTGTGGGGCAGAGGGAAGGAGCCGGGAGCAGTGTGGGGGGAAACAGGGACAGGGTGTCAGTGTCACTCAGCCCATGGCAGACCTGAAGGGTACCAGGGATGCTCCCGCAGGGATTGGAACAGGGGTGCTGCCTCTACTTCCCCAGCTCTATGAAGAGGATTCCCTGGGAAATGGTGGCTTTGGGCCTGGGGGAAGGAGCAGTGCAGGGGACAAATGACAGGGTTTCAGCAGTGTCGCTCTGCCCACAGTACAGCTGGTGACAGCAAAGCTGTAATCTGCTGCCTTCAGGAGTTGCTTCCCTGCTCCGTAGCTCAGTTTCCCCCCCTCACACCCCAGTGTCAGAAGCTGGTGATCTCCTGGCTGTCCCTGCCTGGTCCTGCTTGGCCCTGCCCGCTTGTTGTCAGCCCTGCGTTGCCAACACACAGCCAGAGCTCAGCTATATTTAACCACCACGGCTGGAGAGTGAGGCCGAGCAGCCAGGGGGGAGCAGCCCCCCAGGAGGGGAGTGGGGCTGGGGGGTCTCAGCATTGCCGGAGGTGGGAGAGGAGGATGAATCACGGCTCAGGGATATTTTGGGATATTTTTAATGCCGCCAGATTGCTCAGCAAATGCTTGGGCAGGGCGGCGCGGGCGCAGGCTGGGTGTTTGCTGGCAGCTGTGGCTCAGCTTGGGGGGCCTAGGGGGGATCAGCTGCTCCCCGTGGTGCTGTCACCCTGCAGCCATGCACTGGAGAGGTGACAAAGGCAGGGACATCTGTCCACATGCACTTGGAAACAACTCTGGGTGAGATGGGTGAGGGCAAAAGGGGGTCCTGGAGCAGCATCTTCCTCCTTGAAGGGGAGGCAGGAGGGGAGAAAGTTTCCCCATCACTTTCCTTGGAAAGGGGAAAGGGCTAGGAAAAGGCAGAGCTGGGGCGTGGGAGAGGGGGTGGGTGTCTCTGCATGCAGGGTTGGGGTGGGCAGGGAACCCTTGGACAGGGACAGATACCCAGGCACTCTGTGGGTGGGACACAGGGAGTAGTGAGGGGCTGTGAGGTAGACCTGCTCCCAGGAATCCAAATGGGATTTTGCTTTTCGCCTGTCAGAAGTAGCAAGATCCAAAGGCTGGTGGCTAAAAATGCATCCTATCTGAAGAGTCCACAGTGGGAGGGAGCCCTAAGCCACCAGCCCCAGATCTCAGCCTTGTGATGAGGTGACCACATGGTCACCCTCCTCAGCCAGGGCTCTGGTCTGTAGGGAATTCCATGGGGAGCAGCTCCTCTGACCTTGAGGTCTGTAAACCCCCTATGAGATACAGGGGCTGGTGAGATTGGCTGTAGGGGGGTCCTCTGCTCTGCCCCAAACCCCTCCTTGATGTGTTCTGCACTCCCAAGCATCCCAATCCCTTTGCAACCTGAGCCTGGAAAGTCCACTGGGAAGCATCTGCATGGGATGTGGCTACTGGGATGTGCTGCCCGCAGGTGCCCTGAGCTGTGCACTCAGCATCTTGGATGCTCTAATTTGATTTGGGGCCCACAACTGGGGGTGAAGTTGTCCAGACAGAGCGATGTCCGGCTCCATCCCAAAGGTGATCGCTCAGGCAGGGGCTAATAGACTAATCCACTGCCAAATTAATTGGGCTCATTTGCCTTGCGTTCCCAGATGGATAAGGTCCCACTGGAGGGCCGGAGCCAAGTGAGCTCTGAGGGCTCACTGTGTCATGGATGCCTCAAGCTCAAGGGGTCACCTCTGGCAGATAATTTACTTGGAATTTTTACAGCAAAGCTGGGATAGAAGCCCGGCAGGGAGATGATTCATTTCCTTGAGGTTCCTCGGGGAGGGTTGTGGCAGGAGCCTGCCACAGAAGCCTGGGCTGCTGCCAGCATCCTCCTGCAGAATCAGCACCCATGGGTGCTCTGGCAGCAATGACAAGATCCATCTGAGTCCTCCCCAGCCCAGTATTCCCCCCAAGGCAGGGTGGGGGTCCTGCAGCCCTGCTCAGCACTCCTCCGGGAGCAGGATGCTCCCAGGCACCAGGTATTGCTGCCTGGCTCTCTGTGCCTGTTTTCCCATGGTTAAAGAGGAATCCAGTGGGTGGCAGGTCCTGGTTTTGAGCTCTGCCTCATGGAAACTCTACTCACCAAGTGCTCAGGTGTGTCCCCACCCAGAGAGAGACCCCAAGTTCCATGTACCCTCAACAGGGCTCAGCATCCCAGTGGGTGCTTTACTACACTGGATCCAGCCTCTGCCTGCTACCAGGGGGCTCCTCCTCACCCTTGGGGGCCCTCCATTCATCTCCCAGGAGCAAGGCCAGGAGAAGGGGTGCAAGCTCAGAGACCTGAGACCCTGTGAGGTCAGGGTCTTCCCCCTCTAGGCCCCCACCCTCCAAATGGCAGGTGTAAAATGTACCTGTCTGGAGAGGAAGCTGGCCAGGGTGGGGTTTCTCTATTTCACAAACATCCAGAGAAGCCGAGGGTGCCACGGGGGACAAACCAAGATTCCGCAGCTGGTGGGGAGGAGGCAGAGGCATACGTGGCTGATTCTCTTGAAAAAAGTCATGTTTTCACTGCTGGTGAATTCCCTCTGTTGGCAAAAGCTGCTTTTACATCCCAGCAGGATCTGTGGAAGCCTGGGATGGGGGCTTGGGAGCCCGTGCTGGGGGTCCTCACCACCACATGTCTGGGGACAGGATGCTTCTGCAGCTATCCAAAGGGAAAAGAAGGAGGGAAATAGCAGGGGGGAAAAAAGGGCCATTTTCCGTGAGGGAGAGAGCAGACAGTGCTCTGGAGGCTGACCTGTGGCAGGATTTGGCTTTGCTAGAGTGGGAGTCCATGTTGGAGCAGAGACAAATCCTTACTCTAAGGAGATGAATGGTGTCATTAATCTTCCACCAGCTCCAGTGGGAATATTGAGGCAGATATGGCTCTGGTGTTGCACTGCACCATGGGATGCTGGCCAAGGGGAGCTGGCAAAATTTCTACCAGCATTGAGGTCCCATGGGTCACCCTGTCAGCTCAGGAGTCCAGCAGGGTGACACCAGTATCCCTGTCCTCTTGGGCCAGAGAAAAGTTGACAGCAGTCCCCAGGTGGGGGTGCCACAGGGCCACATGTGTGCACCATGGGAACAGGACAGGGACAGGACAGGGACAGGACAGGAACAGGACAGCTCTTCACCTGCTCTGCAGGAGCAACATCCTCAGCTCCTGCAGCTGTCGGTGTTGCCATGCTGTGCCCCCTGCCTGCATCCTGTCCTTGGATCTGTCCCCAAAGCCTTCTCTCTATGCCCATTTCCCGACAGCATTTCCCTCCAGAGTGGGATGAGGGTGTTGGACTCTGCTCCAGGAGCTGGGAATTGCAATCCCTCAGTGCTTCCTCCTGTTTTAGCGAAGTTAATTAGCCCGCTGTGCTCACTTGGAAAGTGTTACCATAGCTGTGGCCTCCATGGAAGCTGTGATGCAGGGCAGGTGCTGGGAGCTCTCCCTGGGAGAGTTTTGGTCCCTTGCCCTGCTGGGTGCAGGTACAGGACTGTGTGAGTCTGGCTTGGTGGGTCCCAGTGACATTCCTGGTGACAGGCGTGGGGTGGCTGATGGTTTCATCTCTCCTCTGGTGCTGGGGAGGCATGTGCCAATGCAGCCTCATCCAAACACCCTGATATCTGAGGAGTAGAGATGGATATGGAGGAGCCCCCACCCAAACTGGGGTAGTGCCTGGATGGTGTGAATTTCTGGGAGTAGGACACTGGGGACTACACAGGAAAGGGAAAGGCTGCTTATGGCAATAAATGGGATGTGGCTGAGGTGGTGGCTCTGGCTGTGCTGGCTCTGGGCCCAGGCTGTGTCACAACAGAGCCCCAGAGTGGGTCTGAGGGACACGCAGTGACAGGGGTGAGGGTGTTGGGGTAAACCTCTGCCCTGGGCTGGAGGATTTGGACTGTGAGTGGGACGAGTGGGACAAATGGAATTAGTGGGATGAGCAAGTGGGATATGCAGGATGAGTGGGACAAGTGGAAGCCATTGAATGGGATGAGCCATTGAGTGGGATGAGTGGGCTGAGCTGGATGAATGGAACAAGCAGGGTGAGTGGGATGAGTGGGATGTGCAGGATGAGTGGGACAAGCAGCTGAGTGGGATGAGCCATCCAATGGGATAAGTTGGATGAACTGGATTAATACAGTGAATAGGCTGAGTGGGATGAGCAGGATGAGTGGGAGAAGCAGTTTAGTGGGATGAGTGGAATAAATGTGATGTCCTTCCCAGCCCACCCTCACTCTTCCTACCTTCTTCCTAGGCTGCAAACCGTCCTGCCAGCCTCTGCTGCTGTCTCCTTTTCTTGGGAATATCTTCTTTTAGCTCCTGCAGCTTTCCCCTCAGTGTTTCAGGGATGGACCCATATTCCCAGCCCTATTAAAGCCACCACCCGTGTCCAGCTGCCACATGACTGTCCCCACACCAAGAATGCCACCGGCATTTGATACCCCAAGCAGACCCAAGGGACCCATTCAGGCTCTGCCCCATCTTCCCCTGCCCCAGGGGGGCCACTGTGGAGAATCCGGTGGGACAGAGGGATGGCAGGACAGCCACCTGGCTGAGGCCTGGCTGTATTCTACAGTGCATGTGTCTCCAGTGTGAGTAAGTGACTGGAGATGCGGCCCTGTTGGAATAACATCCAGTGCCGATGTCTTCAGCTGGATGCACCCTCACCGCCAGCCACGTTCCCATTGCCACTTGGATCCGGCCCCATGGCCGAGTAGGCTCCCGGGGTGGGTGGGTGGCATGGCCCTGCATGGGGCTGCTGTCCTGGATGGGGCCATGGGGTGCATGACAGTCCCCAGGTCTGGTTATCAGGAATGGATACTGGAGCTACCTGGCAAAGCTGGGGCCAGAGGAAGAGCAAATCCCAATGCCATCATCCAGTGTCTGATTCGGAGCATCTACTATTTCCATCACAACATCATCCTTATCCCAGTCTCCCAGAAAAGGGCTGGAGGCAGGAGCAGAGCTGGGAGGGTTGCACCACAGAGCCCACTGTGGCTCCCAGTTTTTCCATGTGTTCATCTCAACACCTCTGTCCCTCCATGGGGTTGTAATCCCCAGATGAGCTTTTATCCATCTCCTTGCCTCATTTCTCTTCCCACTGGTACTTTATGGCATGGCTAGCACTGAGGGCAATGTGGCTCAGTGCCAAAGCCTCCTCTCCCTTTTTGGGGACCTCCCACCTCTCCACATGATGGACATTGACCAAAACAGGAGGGTTTGTCCCCAAAAAACGGCACCAGGCAGACTAGAGGCCATTGCAAGGGGCCTGGGGGCAAGAGGACACATGCTGTGGCAGGGGTAAGGGAGGGTGGGTGCCACAGTGTCCCTCCCCATGGTATCAGTCCCCAGTGACCCCCTGCTCTACTCTCCTCTCTCTGCAGGATGCTCTGCTGAGCCTGGGCGCTGCGCTTGATGCCACCACCCTGCGTGATGCCCTCCGCCATGCCCTTGTCACCCTGCTGCCTGCTGTGGTAGGTGGGGGTGCAGCTGCATCTCCTGGGGGGCTGGAAGGAATGGGGAGCAGAGCGTCCTCCTGGGTGGGTGGGGGTTGTGGTGTTGCTGAGACCCCCTGAGTTGGGGGAGCCCTGAAGGGACTAGAAGGTGAATTCTCTGCTGGTTGATGCTGGGGTTCAGCCTGGGGTGGGGGTCTCCTTATCACCAGCCCATTGCAGAGTTCTCCCCCTATATGGGCCACCTGTCACCACCAGGGTGCTGGTGGTGGCCCTGGTGCTCATGGTGGCCCCAGAGTGCTGGTGACCTTGGGGGTGCTGGTGGCCTTGATCCTGGTGACACTGGTGCTGGTGGTGGCTGGGCATTGTGCCAGTGCCATTCATGGGGCCCCTCGGCCATGGCAGAGTGTAAGTGGTGCACACGTCTACAGGTGAGTGTGCACACCTGTGCATGACTCTGTGTGTGCTCAGGGGTGTATTTGTGAATGTGTGTGCGTGCAAAGGTGGCTGTGCACGTGTTTATGCACATGTGTGGCTGTGCAGGCATGTTTGCACACATGCATATGCTGGCCCCTTCCCCCAGGAGCATGTCTATATCTACCTGCTGGATGGGGACACACGGCTGCTCTGCGATGATCCCCCCCATGAGCTGCCGCCCAACGGGAAGCTCAGGTGAGCTCGGCCGCCTCCCCAGCCCTGGGCGTGGGCACACAGGTGTGGCTTGGCTGGTGTGCGTGGGCAGGCGTGTACATGGAAGGCAAGAGTGTTCCCATCCCTCTCTCCATCTCCATCCTCATTCCATCTCCATCCTTGTGGTCATCTCCTTTCCCTTCCCATCCTCATCTTCATCCTGGATGTGCACACATGTGCACAGGGGCTATGTGTATGTACAGGGACACACATGTTGGCACAGGGGCTGTGTGTGTCCAGGAAGACACTCGTTTATGCCCAGGGGCTCTGCGTGTGTGCAGGGACACATGTGTGCACAGGGGCTCTGCCCATGCAAGGACACATGTATGCACATGTGCTGCAGAGTCCTTGAACCTGTCCTCATCCCGTGGGTGTCTCAGCCCAGGGGGCTGCCCCTTCCTGGGCATTTTCCTTCCCAGGTGCCCTCCCCGAGGGGTGCTCAGAGTATCCCTGTTCCCACAGGGATGCTGTGCAAAAGCAGAAGCGGCTGGAATGTGGAGGGCTGCTCCCTGCCGAACTCCCTGGCCAGCACCTGGGACCCCTGGCAGCACCCCTGGCCCCTGGCACGCAAGGTGGGAGCTGTGGGAAGGGTGGTCTTGGGGAACACATATGGGGTATGGGCATAGGGCTGGGTGGTAGGTAGATGGAGGAACAGGGAGGGGGATGGAGGTGTGAGAAGATGGATGGGTGGATGCATGCATGCATGGATGGATGCATGGATAAATGGGTTGGTGGATGGATGGATGGATGGATGGATGGATGGATGGATGGATGGATGGACGGATGGATGGATGGATGGATGGTCGGTCAGTCTGTGTTTGGTCAGAGGCAGTGGCTGAGACAACAGCATGTGAGTGAGTGATGGATGCACAGACAGGTGGGTGGAAGCAGGATGGAGGCATGAGGGACAGGTGGGCACTGGGGCTGAGGGATATTCTCAGGGACAAGTAAGCATGGAGGTGGGCAGATGGATAAAGGATGGATGGGAAGATGGATAGACAGCTGGTTGTGTGGGTCATGACACATCAGGACAATAGGGATATGCACCCCAAGAGCTGAGTTCCACAGCTCTGGGCTGCCCCTGGGGCCCACCTGGGACCAACACTCTCTTGCTTGCAGTGCTCATCATCCCGCTGGTGGACAAGAACAGTGGGGCCGTGGTATGCGTCATCCTGGTGAGTGTGGGAACATGGGCAGGGCTCTGGGGACAGGGAGAGGGCCTGGGCATGGGGGTCCTAACATCACTCCTGCGCCAGGTACACTGTGGCCAGCTGAGTGACTCAGACGAACAGAACCTGCGTGCGTTAGAGAGACATGTGAGTGACTCCTTCTGAGCTGTGGGACCTGCCACCTGGGGACCTATCACCCTTTCCCCAAGCCCTGCTGTTCCTTGTCCCTTTTGCCCCGCCTTGCAGGCCCTGGTGGCATTCCGACGCCTGCAAGCCCTGCAGAAGTTGCAGCCCTGGCCCCAGGTCAGTCTCTCCACCAGCTCCTCCCAGACGTCTCTGGCCAAGCCCGAGAAGGCACCTGACAGCAGCTATAGTGACCTGGACTGCAAGATCCTACAGCTCTGTGGTGACTGGAGGGACACTGGGAATGATGGGGGGTGTGAGCAGGGTGAAACCATGCTCAGCCCCTCATAGCACTGTGACCCTCGTACAGGTGAGCTGTATGACCTGGATGCCGCCTCACTGCAGCTCAAGGTCATCAACTATGTGAGTAGTTGCTCCACCAACCCCCTGCCCCCATCAGCCCCAGGACACACCAGGGAGCCCTGTTTTATTTCAAAACAAGAAAATTCCCCAAAGCCGAGAAAAGCCTCAAGCATCAGCTGTGCAGTCATCAGTAGTGACCAGAGTGAGCAGCCTTGTAACAACCATCAATAGCCTCCAGAGTAAACAGTGCCACCCTCGCCACAAAAACCCTGTGAGAGAACATACAGGCTTCTCTCCTGCTCTCTATCATTCTGTACCTCAGTACGACCCTCAGTAGTGTCCAGAGTGATCAGCCTTGCCCTTGCCATCAATAGTCTCCAAAGTGAACCTGCTCAGTCATGGGGAGGAGGTTCTGGGGTGGGCACCTGGTTCCCTGTGGCATGTGCCCTGGGCACAGGGAGGCAGAGGAAGGGCTGGATCCTACCTGGGGAGCACTTGGGGGCAGTCTGGGATGCTGACCCTCCCCTTACTCCCCAGCTGAAGCAGGAGACTCAGTCTCTGTGCTGCTGCCTCCTGCTCGTCTCTGAGGACAACCACCAGCTCTTCTGCCAGGTAGGTGCCACTGGGCCAGTCCCCCAACCCTGACCCCCACAGAGGATTACATGACATCCCCTGACATGGTGTCATCCTCATGGACACCCCCTTCTCCCCATCTCTTCCAGGTGGTGGGGGACCGTGTCCTGGATGAGGAAATCAGCTTTTCGGTGGGCAGGGGGAGTGGTGAGGGCTTCGGAGGTCAGGGGGGTGGGCAATGGGTGCCACAGGCTAACATGTTCCCTCTCCCCACAGCTCACCTTTGGGCGCCTGGGGCAGGTGGTGGAGGATAAGAAGCCCATCACCTTGAAGGACATCAGTGAGGTGGGTACCAGCTGTGTCCCTCCCAAACCTGGGGACATGGGTATCACCCCAGTATCCCATGGGGCTTCCTGGGGAGGCCAGGGGTGCTGGTTCCAGCCCCATCTTGCCTCTCCCTGCAGGAGGAGCACAAGCAGCTGAGCAGCATGTTGGGCTGCGAGGTCACCTCCATGCTCTGTGTCCCTGTCATTAGTCGGGCCACCTCCCAGGTAGTGGCACTGGCCTGCGCCTTCAACAAACTGAGTGGGGAGAGGTGAGCAGCATTTTGGCTGGGACTCTCTGTGGGGCTGCACCCTCTCACTTTTGAGGTGCTGGAGCATTGGAGAAAGGGGGGGGACCAATGGGGACAGAGAACTGAGGTGTGCCCCCGCCAGCTACACAGACACGGATGAGCACAAGATCCAGCACTGCTTCTGCTACACCTCCACGGTGCTCACTAGCACCCTGGCCTTCCAGAAGGAGCAGAAGCTGAAGTGCGAGTGTCAGGTGAGCATGTGCAGGGCCATGTCATGTGTGTGTGTGTGCGCCCCATCTTGCACTAGTCACTGATGGTATCCTCTCTGTCCCCTCAGGCCCTGCTGCAGGTGGCCAAGAACCTCTTCACCCACTTGGGTAGGTGCATGGGAGAGTACCCATGGTGAGGGAGTGGATTGGGCAATGGATGACCAATGGATGAGCCCTTGCCCCCTGCCCCAGAGGGTGGTAGCACTGAGGTCTCTGTCCCCAGCCAGGGAGAACCTTGTCCCCTTGTTGGGGAATGGTCACAGAAGGGTGATATGAGCTGGCACAGAACCTGGCATGCACTGATGCTGCATGGCTGCATGCATGCGTGCATGTGGCATGACCACAGAGCTCTTAGAAACGTGTGCACACGTGCAGCTGGGTGTGTGCACTGCTGCACACATGTATGTGCTGCTCACACGTTCACATGCCCCACACAGCCCCCATCCCTCTGTGCCCCCCAGACTTCCTGCTGGGGCCCTGAGCTAAAGCCCCCCCCTTTTCATTGCATGAGTGGGGGATGAGAGAGCAGTGCTGCCTGGCTGGGGGTCCCTGACCCTTCACTGCTTTCCCTGCAGATGATGTCTCTGTCCTGCTGCAGGAGATCATTACGGAGGCCCGGAACCTCAGCAATGCTGAGATGTGAGTGGTGGTGGTGGGGCACATGGTTGAGGGGGCACAGGGGGGACACTGAGCTGCCCTGTGGGTGTGAATGGCAGTGGTGTGTCTTGCAGATGCTCTGTGTTCCTGCTGGACCGGCTCAGCCATGAGCTGGTGGCCAAGGTGTTCGATGGTGGAGTGGTGGATGACGAGGTGAGCACAGGATGGTGTTGGGGAGCCTGGGGTTGTATCCCTCCCCACGGGCCTTGCTGGTGATCCTCTTTCCCTGCCCATAGAGCTATGAGATCCGCATCCCAGCAGACCAGGGCATTGCTGGGCATGTGGCCACCACTGGCAAGATCCTGAACATCAAGGACGCCTACTCGCACCCGCTCTTCTACCGTGGGGTGGATGACAGCACCGGCTTCCGCACCCGCAACATCCTTTGCTTCCCCATCAAGAATGAGAGCCAGGGTGAGGGGGTGAGGGGGTGAAGAGGGGAGAAGAGGGGAGCACAGGTCTGGCCCAGCAAGTGCCTCTGTCAGCATGTGGTGGTTTGGTCACCCATTATGTGGACATGACACCGTCCCCAGCACGCAGGCACAGGCACGGCATCATCCCTTGCCTGTGGGCATGAACCCTGTTCAAGGACAGGGGTACTGTCCTGGCTCAGTCTGTGGACACAGCACTGTCCCCAGCATGTAAACACCATTCTGTCCCCAGCCTGTAGACAGAGCACTGCCCCAGCACATGGGCATGACTCTGTCCCAAACCCAAGGTCACGATTCTGTCCCCAGCATCAGGACACCATTCTGTCCCATGAATGTAGGCATGGTCCTGTCCCAGCCCTTGGGCTCAGTGCTGTCTCCTGGCAAAAGGGCAGAGTTCCTGGGTGTGATCCTGTCCCCCCCGCAGACAAACACAGCACTGACCCCAGAAAATGGACATGATCGTGTACTAGCCCATGGGCTCAGCGCGGTCCCTGGGCATGATCCTGTCCCCCCACAGACACTCAGCACTGTCACCCAGCCCCTGGCCATGATTCTATGCCAACCCATGGGCACAGCACTGTCCTTGAGCACATGGGCATGATCATGTACCCTGCATCAGGGCATGATCCTGTCCACCAACACATGAGCACAATACTGTCCCAGCCCCTGCACACAGCACTGTCCCTGCTACTTGGGCACAACCCTGTCCTAAGCCCATGGACACAGTGCTGTCCCCAGCACACAGACATGACCCTGAGCCCAACACAAGGGCCTGATACCCCTGCTGTCCCCCCTCTGCTCCAGAGGTCATTGGGGTGGCAGAGCTGGTCAACAAGATCAATGGCCCTTGGTTCAGCAAGTTCGACGAGGACCTGGCCACTGCCTTCTCCATCTACTGCGGCATCAGCATCGCCCATGTATGTGCTGGGGGGTCCTCCACTTGGAGGAGGTCACACACAAGCTGGGGTCCCAGCTCTGCCACAGCACAGATAAATGGGGATGGGGGGATGTGTGTGTGGCATCCCCATTCCTTGGGGACAAGTGGTGGTGGCCATAGGATGGGAGGGGAATTCACAGGCACAAGGATGTGCTGTGGTGCTGGGGTGGGCTTGGGGGTGCTGGAGGGTGTCTGCCCACCCCCAGCACTCCCATACCCTGATCCTGCCCTACAGTCCCTGCTGTACAAGAAGGTGAATGAGGCACAGTACCGAAGCCACCTGGCCAACGAGATGATGATGTACCACATGAAGGTGAGGTAGCATGAGGACAGGGACAGGGGTGGGGACAGGGGTGGGACCCCCACTGCCAGCATGGTGCATCCACACTTTACCCTGAGGTGGTCGCACAGTTGGGTGGTGGTGATACCCCAGGGCTCTCTGCTCTCACTGTGGTTCATGTGGCCTTTGGGACACCTGGGGACCTGGTCACAGTGTGGGCCACTGGCTATGGCTCCTGCAGGTGTCAGATGATGAGTACACCAAACTGCTGAGTGAGGGCATCCAGCCCGTGTCCACCATTGACCCCAACTTTGCCAGCTTCACCTACACGCCACGCTCACTGCCTGAGGATGACACCTCCATGGTGAGGACCATGGGGACAACTCTCAACAGCAGTGGACAACTGCCACCATCCCCTGCCTGGTCTTGGTCAGGTCATATACCTGAATGCCAGGGTGCTGGGGTGTTGGGGCAAAGGGATGTGGCTGCACCCCTGAGAATCTTCCTGCTGGGCAGGGGCAGGGGTGTCTTGTGGGGGACTTTACTGGGCATTGTCACTCACTGCCACCAACTCTGTCTCTTCTGCAGGCCATCCTGAGCATGCTGCAGGACATGAATTTCATCAACAACTACAAGATGGACCGTCAAACGCTCACCAGGTGAGTCCCCATCCCTGTCCACTATCCCTGTCCCCATCCTCATCTCCATACCCACCCACATCATCATCCACCTTCACAATTCCCTACCTCTTCCCCATCCCCTCTGTCTCCTTCCTCATTCCTGTCCACATCCATGTCCCTGTCCCTGTCCCTGTCCCCATCCTCATCACTGTCCACCTTCTCTGTCCCCTGTCCATATCCTCATCCCTGTCACTATCCCCATTCCCATCCAGATGACCTTCCCTGTCTCCATCCCTCTCCCCTCGCTCATCCCTAACCCTTCCCCATCCCATCCTCATCTTCATCCCCATCCCCATCCTCATGCCCGTGCCTGCCTGGTGGACACCTGGCCAGGTGGAGGTCCCTGTGGGGTGGGACATCGCTGCATGGCTTTTCCCCCCTGTCCAGGTTCTGCCTGATGGTGAAGAAGGGGTACCGTGACCCTCCCTACCACAACTGGATGCACGCCTTCTCCGTCTCCCACTTCTGCTACCTGCTTTACAAGAACCTGGAGCTCGTTAACTACCTGGAGTAAGGCCAGGTGCTACCCCTGTCCCTGTTCTCCATCCATCCCCTGGCCTGGCCGGGGTGCTCTCTGCTCTCCTGCCTGCCTCAGTTTCCCTCCTCCCCCTCCCCAGAGACATCGAGATCTTTGCCCTCTTCATCTCCTGCATGTGCCATGACCTGGACCACAGAGGCACCAATAACTCCTTCCAAGTGGCCTCGGTGAGCCGAGCCCAGAGCTGGGATGGGCAAGGGGGAAGTGGGTGTATGGGACAGGGACAGAGCTGTGGGAGTCTTCACCCCCATAGCTCCATCATTCCAGCTGCTCTGCCTTGCAGAAATCAGTCCTGGCTGCGCTCTACAGTTCAGAGGGCTCTGTCATGGAGGTAAGATCCCCCAAATCTCTCACTGCCCATCTGTCCTGGGTTCTGACTGTGTGACAGCATCCCTGCCTGCTCCCTGCCTGCTTTCACGGTCCTGGCTTCTCCCACAGAGGCATCACTTTGCCCAAGCCATTGCTATCCTCAACAGCCAAGGCTGCAACATCTTTGACCACTTCTCCCGAAAGGTGAGCTTCCCACCTTAACATCCCTCTCAGGCCACCCCCTGCCCATGCCGAGCCCTTGCATCCTCTCCAGACCCCCTGCTCCCCATCCCTGGATTCTAGGGGATGTGGGAGCTGGCAGAGGCACAGAGGTGGTCATGGCAACTGCCTTGCACACAGGACTACCAGCGCATGCTGGACTTGATGAGGGACATCATCTTGGCCACTGACCTGGCCCACCACCTCCGCATCTTCAAAGATCTCCAGAAAATGGCAGAAGGTGAAGCTCCTGGGATGGAGATTGGGACTGGGATTTGAGGGGTGGTAGGAATAGGGGAGGCAGCACAGGCAATTCTTATATTGGGGCCGATAAGGGCTGGGACATGACACAGCAAGTCCTGGCTGTCCCCAAAGTCCTCATTTGCAGTGTGATGGGGACTATGGAGCTCTGTCCTGAGCTCCCCATCCCAATACTCTGCCCACAGTGGGATATGACCCCAAGAACAAGCAGCACCGCAGCCTGCTGCTCTGCCTGCTCATGACCTCCTGTGACCTCTCTGACCAGACCAAGGGCTGGAAGACCACCAGGAAGATTGCAGTGAGTGCCACACCATAGAACTAAACCTCCTGAATACCATCTCACAACCTGCCCAGGCTACCTGCAAGTCCCCAGGCACTAGGGACACACACCTGCTCCTCATAGAGGAGGTCCCTCCCTGAAAGACCCTGGACCATGCAGCAGTCCCTCCATGCCAGGACCATGTCCTTGCTTGATTCAGAGCCATGGGGAGGGGTCTGGAGGGCAGGGGGGATGGGGGATCATCCCAGGCTGCACCGTCCATGCTGATACCTGTCTCTTGCAGGAACTGATCTACAAGGAGTTCTTCTCCCAGGGCGACCTGGTAGGTACCACCTGGCAAGGTTGGGCTTGGCCAATGCTTCTGGCAGGCACCAATGCGATGGGGGCATGGGCAATGAGCAGAGAGGGCTTGCCTGGGAATGGGGGGAAAGTGCCTCTGGCACTGACCCCCCTTGCCATCCATGCAGGAGAAAGCCATGGGGAACAGTCCACTGGAGATGATGGACCGGGAGAAAGCCTACATCCCCGAGCTGCAGATCAGCTTCATGGAGCACATTGCCATGCCCATCTACAAGTGAGTCCCAGTGCTGGTGCTGGGGTGGGGAGGACCCCCTGCCACCCCCACTTCCATTAGGGTGGGATGGGGGTGCTCTGTGGGTAGTCTTGCAGATGTTGGGGGGATTCCAAGCAGTGGGGATGGGGTTGCACTCAACTAAGGGGGTTGCATTGAAATAAGGGGGTGTAGCCCTGTACTGGTGGAGTGCGTCCCCCACTCTTCTTTGGTTCCTCCTGTCCAGATTGCTGCAGGACCTCTTCCCCAAGGCAGCGGAGCTCTACGAGCGGGTGGCCAGCAACCGGGAGCAGTGGACCAAGGTCTCCCACAAATTCACCATCCGGGGGTTGCCCAGTAACAACTCCCTGGACTTTCTGGATGAAGAATATGACCCACAGGCCCCTGACCCCCAGCTCAATGGCTGCCTGGAACCTGAGGCGGGGCAGCCCCCTGAGGCTAGGGCCGAGTGACAGAGGTGATGGGGGGCCCACAGCCACTGTGCTGGGCCAGGAGCATCCCCAAGCCTCATCCCCCAGCCTATGGGGAGGAGGTTTGGGGGCATATCAGTGACTCTGGACTATCATGGCAAGGGCTGTGTGCTGCCAGCACTCACCACCAGTCCTTCCCCACCACTGGGTGACTGTCTCCTCCCTCTGGGGCAGGTGTTCAGGTGTCCTGTCCACCTGGTGGTCCCTGGGACACTGCCTTTGTGGCTGGGAACACCAAGGGACACAGTGGGGCTGGGGGATGGATGTTCTTTAAGCTGCCTTAAGACTGCAGGTCCTGTCCGCATGGGATGACAATAGGAATTATGTCCTTGGTGGAAGCACCCCTAGAGGGGTTGGTCACCATGACATGGGTGTGTGTGTGGGTCAGCAGGACAGAGGGGGATGGTGTGGGACAGGATGGTGAGGGGCAGTGGGAGAGCTGTAGGACAGCTGTAGCGCATATGGGGGGCATTGCCATGGACCACAGATCAGGTCCACGGAAGGAAGCTTGGCTCCAGCTGGAGAAGCGAAGAGACACCGGAGTGGGATGGCCATGGCCATGGGGATGTGCCTGCATGAACCCTGCTGGGTTTCACACTAGAGAACCAGCTCCAGCCTCTTCCCAGCAGCTGCTGAGCATCTGTTGGCTAAAACTCCCACCTCCCTAGGACCCCTGGATCTCCTCACCCATGGAAGGGCTCATATCTCTCACACAGCCCAGTCCCATGCAATCACACAACCACCGTCCCCTGTAAGAGCTACACATGTGCCGAGGCTGGGGGGTCCTGCTGCTGGTTTGCATGCACAAGGGAGGCTGTGCTCCACAGGGGGTCCATCTGGTCCCATTTATGTCCTTGCCATGTCCCCACTATGTAGGTGTTTCTCTAGGTGTCCACCTGGGACCCTCCTCACTGCAAGCAGCTTACCTGGTGACTGTGTTGTGAACATCCCTAGCTCACAGTGGCTTCACAGCTCCTGCCATACCAACCTCTGTGCATGGATCCTGCTGACATTTTGGGATACCTCTGGTCCTGCAGGCTACCATGCATGGACCCTGCCATTTTCCTATGGTCCCTCTGGTCCTACTTGGCACCATGCATGGATGCTGGTCACGCATGGATCCTGGTGGTCTCCCTCCACTCCCTTCTTGTCCTGACTGCCACGCATGCACCCCACCAAACTTCTGTGGTTTTTCTGGTCCTGCAGACCACCATGCATGGACCCCAATGCTCTCCTCTGGTTCCTCCTGTCCTACAGACCACTGTGCATGGACCTTGCTGGCCTTCCTGTGGTCTTTTCAGTCCCACAACCCAACCCATATGGACCACCTCAGTCAGTCCTGGGGCTCCACCAGCCCCCAGAGTCCGACTAGATGTGTGTGACCCAGGGCTCTGTCACCCCAACTAAAGCCACTTGAAACACGCATGAGCAGGGGAACTGTGGTGAGCAGCTCACTCTGCCGGGGCAGAGCTGAAGAGGGGGCTGGGGCTGAGGGATTAGTCCCCAGGCTGCATCATCCAGTTTATGGGAGTTGGATGAGTCCACCACCACTGCAGGGAAAGGTGATGGGAGCAGCATGGTAAAATTCTGGCACTGCTGGCATTGGTGTCGGTCACACTGGGATCAAAAGTGGACATGGGGCCATCTGCCACCTCATCCCCACTCCTCTGCAGTGTCACATGGCACCATCCCAAGTGGTGCTACAGCAGGTCCCTCCTGGATTTGGGCTACACAGTGGCCGCTTCTCTCCTTGGCTTGTCTGTAAGTGATGACTTGCCTATGTTCTTGGGATACCTGGAGCGTGTGTCTGCAGGAGCAATGGGAGACCCTGATGCCGAGTTGCTCCACATGGATGAAGTGACCTAAATTCCTTTTGCCTTACCTACTCGGAGATGCCTTTAGTGAGACGCTTTGCCCAAACCCTGGTGGGACCCACCTGGTGACCAAGTCTGTCTGCTTGGCTTTTCCTCCAAGACCCCCTTAAGCCCTTCTCCCCCTCCCCACACTGCCATAGGGGGTAGGGATGGTCCCAGAAGGCAGCAAACCCCCAAGCTGCAAGAGGACAGCAACTCTATCCCTGTTGTAATGCTGGCACAGCCCTGGCACCAATGTGCCAGTAGGTACAGCTGTTCAAAGACAGTCCCTGCATCCCAGTGCTGATCCAGGGATGCCTGATGATGCAGGGATCTCTTCATCCAATAGATGTGCGGGTGTTCTGCACTTGGGTTCTGCATCCCAAGTACCACTTCATGGTGGGGGCACACAGGGATGCCCATTTCCTAGCTGTATCCCACTTTTCCAGCCCCTGCTACTGGTGTGTGTAGGTAGTCAATGCTTCTCCAGCTCCTGCCCCTGTATATACCCCTTTGGATACTGGAGAGTGCAGCTGGCACCCAGCCCAGCTCACCCACGAGTGTGCACAGGCGTGTGTGGGTGTGCAAACCTCCAGCTTTTCCGTCCTTCTGTCTTGCAGCACTGGTTGTTCTGGACTCCAATGGAGCCTGAGGAGGAGATGACTTCTCTTTCTTCCTTTCCTCCTCTAGCTTTTCTTATTCTCCTTCTCCTGTTCCTCCTCCTTCTTCTCTTCCTCTTCTTTCTCCTTCCTCTACTGTTTCTCTTCCTCCTCCTTCTTTATTTCTCTTTTTTTGGTGGGTTTTGGTTTTCCTAAATAAATTTCATATGTCAACCTCCCCGTGACAGGTTGGTGGGTGGCCTTGTTGGGGACTGGAGAGCTCCAATTAAGGCTTAGGAACCCAAAATTCATCCTCACAGAGGAATCCAGCTTGGCCAATGTAGCTCTGACCCCCCAGGAAGCTCCAGCCCCTCTCTGGATGTTCCACTCCCACGGAATGTTCCAATGTCCCAGGATTCACTGATCCCCTCACAGCTCCTCCAGCTGCTCTGGTCCCCTCCCTGTGCCCTGTTCTGCCCTGAAATGTTCCAGAATATCAGGATACTCCAATACCCTGGGATGCTCTTTCCATCCCCATGTGCCAGGCTGGGACTCTCCCATGCCTGGACAGGAGCCATGTTGGGACCCATCCAGCCTGGCAGCAGGGGAAGCTGGGCCTGGGGCAGGATCCAGCTTGGACTGGGACTCCAGTGGGATCCTGGGCTGGATGCAGGATGAGGTCTGTGTTGGGAGCCCTCTGTGCCTGGGCTGGGACTGGGGCAGAATCCAGCTGCTCCTCTGGCTCCCACAGCCATCCCTGCATGGCCTCAGAGGGGACCCCCTTGTCTGCCCATCATCCTCACATCAGGGCTGTGGTTTTCATTCCCACTGTCCAGCTAAGGGGCAATTTATTATCTGAGATCAATGCAGCACTTTTATTCCAGCCCAATCTGACAGCTTTATCCTGGGCTGTGGCATTTACCCAGAGGAAAAATCCCCAGAGGCTTTGGTGCTGGCATGTGCTGGAGCTCCATGAGCTGCCAAAATTGGGGTGAGAAACTGCCCAAAATACAGAATGCCCCCAGCCTGCTCCAAGCACCGGTTCAAATCCTGGGATTAAATCCTTTAATCCTCCAAACTAGTCCCAGGGCAGGGTTTATGGTCTCCAGCCAGGAGCTGCCCCACTTCTGCCTCTGCCACCAATGGGTCCGTGCTCTCAGTTGACATCCCTTCCTGGATGCGTTAGGGTATCACAGCCATTCCTCCAGACCCTCGCTGCACCCTTGGCCCATCATTGCTTTCTGTCCTTTTGTCCCAGCTGATCCCTAAGGTGGGGTGCAGGTGTTCCCAAGAATGGGGTAAAGGTGCCCTATGGGTGGGCTAGAGAAGACCCTTGGTCCCCTCCATCCGCCCCACAGTGGCCGTGGGGGCGGCATAGGGAGGAGATGCTCCAGCTGGAGGTGGAGGTACCACTGGAATCACCTGAAGCCCGTTCCCCATGGGCTGCTCTGCAGCAGAAGGCGGGCGGCGGGAGCGGGGCGCAACCAAGGGGGCGAGGTACGGACGTGTTCCTGCAGGGAAGGCTGGATTCCATTGGCAAAGAGGATGGACACCTCGGGGGCAGAGTGCGTGTGTGTGTGTGTACATGGGGTGTGTGCGCACATGTGTACGTGTGTGCGTGCACGTGGGGGCTGTGCGTGCCCAGATGTGTGCGTGTGGATATTCTGTGTTGTGTGCACGTACGTGTGTGCGTGTATGTTTGTGTGTGCACATGGATGTGTGTGCACGTCTGTGCATGCACGTGCACGTGGGAGTGTGCGTGTGCATGTGTCTGCGCACATCTCTGTGTGCATGTGTGACTTGACGTGCGTGTGCATGTGTGTGCGCACGGCGGCTGTATGCAGATGTGTGGCAATGCATGTGCAAGTTACGTCTCTGTGTTCGCAGACATCTATCTCTGTATTCACACTGTTGTGTCTGTGTTCACACACGTGTCTCCGTGTGTTCACAAACGTGTCTCCGCTCACACGTGTCTCCATATGATTACACACGTGTCTCTGTATGATCACACATGGGGTTCCCCCCGCCCCTGTAGATCCACGTGCAGCCGCTGGGGGGCGCCCCGAGCCGCGCGCGTGCTCCCACCGCTGTGTCTGTGTGTGTGTGTGTGTGCGTGTGTGTGCTCGTGTGTCCCCGCGCACGCACTGCCCCGCACTCTCCCACCCCTCATCGCCTTCCCCCCCCACCCCGTG
>VZTN01021091.1:231971-277010 GCA_013400515.1 Erpornis zantholeuca
TGGCGTCCGCCCGGGCCGAGCCGAGCGGTTCCGAGTGTTTCCGAGCCTGCTCGAGCGTTTCGAGCGGTTCCGAGCGGGCCCGAGCAGGGCCGCACCGGGCCCCGCGCCCGCCCCGCCGCTGCTGCCTCCAGCATCCAGCCAGTAATTTTCCAAGCCCAGCCGGCCCTTCCTGAGCCCGCAGGATCAGCGGGGCCATGGGAGACAAAGGCACCCGGTGAGTGAGGATCGGGACAGAGCGGAGCATCCAGGGGGGCATCCCCGGGCATGGCGGGGGACGGGGCGTGAGACAGGCGCTGGCCGTGCCCTGCGCTGGAGCTGCCGGGGGTCCCCCGGGGTCGCCCCACTGATGGGATATGGTGCCCCCCCTGGGGGTAGTGCGGACCCGGAGACTGGGAGTGGTAGGGGGGTGTTTTGGGGGTCCCGCAGAGGTCCGTGGAGTTATCGGGGGCGTCACTGCTCCCTCTCCATCAGATTTGGAGCCTGGATGGATTTGGGATGGAGCAGGCTGTTGTCACCTGGGTCACCCCAGGGGACCCAGGCCCTGGTGTCACTCCCAGCATGCGGCCCAGCTGGGGGTGTCAGGGAGCACGTGCCAGCCCCTGGAGCGCGGGGACACGAGGGCGTGCGACGCCTTCGTCCCATGGGAATGCTGCCATGGAGATGCTGTCTTTTAGGGACCCCTGTGCCGAGGTGGATGGGGACCCTCCGTGTGCTCCCCAGGGCTCCAGGTGCAGAGCATGGCAGGACCCGTTGGGCTGCACATCCTGCAAGGGGCTGTTGGGATTTGGGGGAGAGCCTGGTGACCCCTGCCAGCACTTGCAGGGAGGCCTGGGGGGGTCTCCTGTCATACGCTCTTGCCGGCTGGCTGTGGCTGTGGCAGCAGAGTGGTCAAGGGGTTCTCACTCCCATTCTTCACCCCAATCCCCTTGGCCATTAATCATGGACAACCAGGGATTTCAGGGTGCCTCTGCTCACCCTGCAACATCATCACCCTCCCCTTGCTCATCCCCATGTCTCCAGGGCATCAGGATGAGGGGGCCTCAGTGCACCCTGCCATGGCCACAGCAGGAGAGAATGATAAGGGGGTCTGGCCCTGCCTGGGCAGAATCTTCCAGAAACATTGCAATGTTTTGGGATGGCAGGATGGGAGTTGTAGGTTTCTGTTGAACTCACTCAGCATTTTGGGAAGGGGCTGTTGCTGCTGCCAGCCTGCCCGGGTGTTGGTCCTCCAGCTGTGGCTGACAGCATCTGCTTCCCTGCAACTGAATATCCTGAATTCTTGAGAATTCATGTTGCACACCTGGAGCAGGCGGACAACCCCACAGATCAGGGGGCTGGAGCACCCGCTGGGTTTCCCCCAGCTGCTGGGTGCAATGCTCGGGATGCAGCCGGTTTGGCCTCCAGAGGTTTTTGGGTGCCGGAGGGAGCTTAGAGAGGCGTGCAGGCGTGCTGGCAGGAGAAGCATGAACTGATCTTCCTGCCTACGCAGCACGTATGGAGGGAGCCGAGGGGGGGGAAGAATTAGGCTGACAAATCCCCCTTCCTCTCCAGTTTGGATCTCCAAACACAAATCCACTTGGTTTGATCAGGAGGTTCAGCTGTGGGAGCTGATTTACTATCTGATACCCCAAAAGCCCATTTCTCCTGATTCTTGCTGTGGCACCCCACTTTTCTTGGGAGTCATCAAGCCCTGCAGTGGGAAGAGCTGGAGGAAACAGCTGAGTTGATTGCTGTTGGCACCGTCGATTACCTTTTCCTGCTTTTCCCATGCAGCACCCAGCCAGGGCAGCTGCAACCCCCACACGGGATGCCCAGCTACTGGAATTCCTGGCCGCTGAGACTCCTAGCCTATGGCTTGAGGATGGTTTCCTGGTGGCTGGGAATTGCTGCAGTGATCCTGGTACACCAGAGCCTACACCTTGGTTGGCATTAAGCACCCCTTGCACCCTTCCTCTGGCCCCATAGTCCCATCCAGCCCCTCCGTAGCATTCCACCGTAACATCTGGCTGCCAGGGGGGTGACCCTCACCTGCCACTGGACCTGCTGCTCAGTCCCTCTGCCTTCCCATTCATCCCCCGGGATGAAGCTGTAGGATCTGGGAGCAGGAAAGGGATCTCCACTGGGAAGAGAAAGAACCCTGGGAGGTGGCCCAGGACGGGAGACTTCTGCTTCCTGGATGTTATTTGGAGAGCAAACTCTGGTAATAACAGCAGGATCCAGATACATCCCGGATCCCACAGCTGAGATGTTTCCTCACCAAGGAAGTCAGTGGAGTTCTGACCTGGCTGGGGGATGCTGCTTCTGAGCCTGGCAGGGGTAGATGGATGGATGCAGCAGGAATGCAGGATGCAGCATTGAGCCCGTGGGATGCTCTTGCTTTGGGATCAGCTGGCGTGGTGCTCCAGGGTCATACTGGCACAGCTGGCACAGAGCCTCCGGCCGCCACCATGAGATTGTGCCGAAGTGTATGATGTGGTTGCTGGTGGT
Source organism: Erpornis zantholeuca (assembly GCA_013400515.1). NCBI lineage: Eukaryota > Metazoa > Chordata > Aves > Passeriformes > Timaliidae > Erpornis > Erpornis zantholeuca. The sequence goes on from VZTN01021091.1 coordinate 234,459, forward strand.
TCTGTTATCCCTGGAGGTTCCTTCTAACGTGGCTCTAGCTAATTAGATCTGCCAGCCAGCCTTGTTAGCATGAGAGCTGGCGAAACCCCTGGATTCTCCACCCTGGGTTCAAAGGCAATCAATGATGTTGCTATCAGATCCTGTTCCGATGCCCAGGAGAATCAAGTCCTCATAAATCTTCCCAACCAACATCCAATGGACCCCACTCAATTATTGGCCACCCATTAAAGCCATTGTTAGCTTGTTAGGAACTTTCTGGGTTCCTAACAAGCTCCTTAAGGGATGGGATCCATGGCAGGGAGAAGGCAGGAGAGATGGGATCCAGCTGTGCAGCAGCATGACAGTGGCTCAGGGGGCACTGGGGCTGCCAGCCCACGGTGTGAGGCCCCAAGCCCCTGATGGGCAGTGGCGGAGGCCACTTCCTGCCTCGTGTCTCCTGTGTTTCGACACCAGGAAGGGCTGGAGGGGGAGGGAAGGCTTCACACTTCCTCCTTTCCTCCCTCTAGATCCGGTGGCAGGCAAGGGTCACCCTGCTGGCAGCAACAGGCTACCGTGTCCCCATGTGCCCCTTCCCTTCTCCCACTGGTGCTTCTGGAGAGAGCTGGCCCCCAGGGTGTGCATCTGGGGAGATGTGAGCTGCACCCATGGTGTGGGGCCAGGCAGGGCTGCTGCACCCACGAGATGAGGGCACCCTATGCTCATGCACCCCACACAGTGCGGATCCAGCCTGGGCTCCTGCATGCATAGCGTGGGGCTGTGTGGTTCTTGAATTCTGTGGAGCTTCTGCACCCTTAATGTGGGGCTCCTGCACCTGCAGTGTGAGGCTGGGTAGGTCTCAGGCTCTGTGGGGCTCCTGCCCCAGTGTGGGCCCAGCACGAGTGTGTGCCAGGCAGAGCGGTGAGAAATGGCTTCCCGCAGCACCTGCCACTGATCTCACTTACAGTGGGTTCATTAGCAGCTCTTCTAGTGTCCCCAGGGCTGGGAGCGAGCATCACCCATGTTCCAGGGGGCTGGTAGTGGCACCACTGAGCCTCCAGCCTTGGCTGCCTTTCCTGGGGCTTCCCAGCACACCTCAGGTTGTGATCCAGCATGCTGGACCCTCTTTGGGGTCTCCCTTGGTGTGCGGGGTGACAAGGGGGTGACAGGCTGGCAGGGGATACTCCTCATCCTGCTTTTATGTAATGCTTCATTAATTAGTCATGAAAATCCTGCTGTTTGTTGCTCTGTGCTCTCAGGAGGATGCATCCATTGCCCCTCCATCCCTGACTCTGGCGACTGATTCCCCCCATGGCTTTCAAACCCCCAAAATTGTGGGGTGCTGATGCCCTTCCATAGCAAGTTGAGGCCTTTATCTCCCCCAGTTATTTAATTGGAGCAGCATTCCCATTAATTCCATCTTTCCTTGCACCAGTACAGGATCACACCCTCACCAGCAAACCTTCATGACAAACATCCTACTGTGGAAGTGCTTTCCCATTTTGGTGGGGAAAAATCAATCCCCCGACCCCCTCAGGGAACAGCCACCCAGGAAGAGCCAGAAGAATTTCCCCAATATTTTATGTGCCTGGCAGAGGGTTCCTGGGGCTTGTCTGGAGACAAGGGAATGAGGGTCCCCAGCCCCTTATCCAGACTAGATCCTGCTTCTTGGGCAGAGCTTGGCCAGGCTGTGCTGGTCTCCATGGTTCACAAGAGAATGGAATGTGGAGACTTGGGGATGCAGGAGTGCAGAAACACACATATGCAGGGATATGGAGATGCAGGGACATAAAGAGGTGGGAACACAGGATTTCAGGGATATGGGAGTGAGGGTTGTGCCCACACATCTCCTGATGCATCCTACCCCATTGCTGGGGTGGTGGTCACCCCCAAGCTGGTACTCACCGGCTGCTGCCTTCCCCGACTGCCCCTTGGCTGGGTGTGGGCAGCTGCAGGCACCGGGGTGGCTGAGGGCTACTCCTGGTGTGGCTGAGGGTCCATCACCCCATAGCAGCCTGGCACATTTTGGCAGAGCCAAGCAGCTGCCCTGGGAAATTGTTTCTTTCCAGCCTGAAACCACTACTAATCTTCCCGGATGGTTTTAATGGAATTTAAAGGCAAGGAGGGATTATCCGAGGAGAACCCATTATGGGTGGCTTTGTGCCAGGGCAGGCTCCGAAAAATCTGGCAGCGCCGGGCACCCTACCTGCCTCTCCCTTCCCCCTACCTGCAGCAGACAGGCTGGAAGTGCTTCAGCATTTCCCAGCAGTGGAATGTTGGACCCACATCCTTTCTGTGGGGTCTTCAAGAGGGATTTGGGAGCTGAAAGGGTGTCTGGGGAATGGGAATGAAAAGCCCTAGGGACAGGAGCACTGCAAACTTTTTTTGCCTCTCCAGTGGCTTTGGGATGCGTCGATGTGAGATGATGCTGAGTTCATCCTGTGGGATGCTCCCATCCTGTGTGCCTTGACCCCATGGTCCCACATTGTGGTCCCCAGGGCCAGCTGGGTGCTGGGGTGGTGCTGCTCTTCACAGTCATCTCTGGGCACTATCTGCATGCGAAGGGATGGGCTGGGGTCCTGATGCCTCCTTTATCCAAAGCTGGGTCCTGGCAGTGGATGCTGAAGGTTGGATACACTTAGCACCCAATGGGACTGTGCCAGTGGGTGCTTCTTCCCCCTGGGAACTTTGCTGGGGGGGAACTGGACAGCTCCATGGGCAGGGAGCCAGGAGCAGTGTGGGGGGTTCAGGAGTGGAGGGTGCCCCCTGCTCCAGCACTCACCCCACCTTTGCTGTTTTACAGGGTGTTTAAGAAAGCCAGTCCTAACGGGAAGGTAAGGGGGACATGGTGGGGGAAACCATGGGGTCACAAGCATGGCTGGGAGTGGGGTATGGGCATGTCCCTGAACTCCAGATCCACCCTGCGCACTGCTGCCTGCCTCAGCTTCCTGCCATGGCAGTGGGAAAGGAAACTGAGGCACAGTGGGGCTGGTGGGCTTTCCCAAGATCAGGGGTCAAGCAGACAGGTTTTGGAGTGCTGGGGTGCAGATAACCCTGTGCCTCAGTTTCCCCATCAGGAGAAAGGTGAGAGGGTGACACTGGGGGGCTCATCCCTGCCCCACAGTGGGGCACAAACTCCTGGGGTGACATCCAAGAGTGCCCAGATACAAAGTTCCTCCAGCTCTGGGGACATCTGGAAAGGTTCCAGGCTTTGCCTGGAATGGGGCGGGATTGGCTTTTGGGTACCAGAGGGACAGGGATGATGAGGAATATGGCCCCAGCGGGTGGTGACAACACGGGGGATCCGGGGGGTCTGCTCTTTGCACCCCTGAAACCTGTTCCCCCCTGCAGCTCACTGTCTACCTTGGGAAGAGGGATTTCGTGGACCACATCGACGTGGTGGACCCCGTGGGTATGTGGTGGCAGGAAGGGGACCTCAGTTGCAGGGAGTCGCATGCCAGAGTGGGCTGGGTTGTCTGGGAGGAAGGATTTTGGGGAGCAGAAAACAGCTGAGTTGGGATAATATTCATGTCTTGCTGTGGCTTTGCATATGCCCTGGGTGTGGTAGGTGCAGACTGTCCCCTGCTGGCAGTGTGTTCCTGCCAAGCCCTGGCTGGCTGCTTGGAGGCGATGACTCTGCGTAAAGGCGGGGCATGTCCCCCCCACAACTGTGCTGGTGTCACCCCAAACCCTGCCTGTACATTCCCCCCAAACCCTACCAGCATGTCCCCTGACAGTGTGTGTCCCCCTGCCAGCAGTGTCCCCCCATCCCAGTGGCGTGTCCCCTGACCCTGCCATTGCATTCCCTGACCTGCCAGTGCATCCCCCTATCCCAGTGATGCATTTCTGTCCCGGGTGTTCCCTTGCAGATGGAGTAGTGCTGGTGGATCCTGAATACCTGAAGGAGAGAAAAGGTAATGTCTACTTTTAGGATCCCTGGGCCCACAAAAGTGGCACTGCCACAGGCCAGTGCTGGCATCCCCATGTAATCCTACCCAGGCATTGGCATCTCCAGGCCCTTTGGTGACATTTTCCAGCCCCCTGTCCCCATGGCAGGCTTCCTGTCCTGTGGAGAATGTGGGTGCTGTGGTGGGCATCCCAAGGCACAGCTGGCTGCTGAGTTCCCATATTCTCAACATGGCATGTCCTTGAGCCACCACTCCTTCCCAGTGCTGGTGGGACTGCCATGACCCAGGATGCCACCTTGCCTTGGTGCCCCCATGCCATGATGGTCCCCTCCATGACCCACACCCTGCTACCAACCTCTCCTTGCCACCTCTCCAGTCTTTGTGACATTGACCTGCGCCTTCCGCTATGGCCGTGAGGACCTGGATGTTCTGGGGCTGACCTTCCGCAAGGACCTGTTCGTGGCCAACTCCCAGGCCTTCCCCCCGGTCCCCGAGGACAAAAAGCCCCTGACACGGCTGCAGGAGCGGCTCATCAAGAAGCTGGGCGAGCATGCCTACCCCTTTACCTTCGAGGTAGGGTGACAGCAGGTGCACTGGGATGCTTGAAGGGACAGTGAACCCTGCAACAAGGACATCAGGGTCCCATCTGGCCCTGTGGCATTGTGGTTGGGGATGAGATGCTGCTATCTGTGATCAAGACACAGCTTTTGGTGGTGGATCTTTGAACTTGTGAGCAGAAAGCAGCCACCAGTAGGGAAACTGCCAGTCTGTGTCAGCACCAGGGGTCCATGCTGGCACTGGGGATCCATGCCAGCACTGGACAGCTCTGGCAGGGAATGGTGGAGGGGGTCGACCCCCTGCTTCATGCACCTGCTCCTCTGATTTCCTCAGCACAGAGGTGGCCACCCCCTCTGGAGCTCTGTGACATTTTATGGGGCTCAATGCTATGGCCTCAAAAATGGCCTTGATGCCCTGACTTCTCAAAATTCCACTGATTAATTAAAACCCTCTAAAATAATGTATTTTTGTAACACTTTGAGATTTGGTAAATGCAGTAGTAAAATGAGGAAATCCTTCCTGGATTTACTTCTTTTTGTTGTGGACAGGAAAGGGAAGTTCTGGTAGCCCCCCAAAAAGTTCCTCATCCCCCTTTCCCCTCCAGATCCCCCCCAACTTGCCTTGCTCCGTCACACTGCAGCCAGGCCCAGAGGACACTGGGAAGGTAAGATCCCTGCATGTTCCTGTGCCACCAGGCTGTGGTGAGTGGCCACTGCTGGGGTCACCTCTTTGGGGAGTGCAAAGGGGTTTCCCTGCCTCCTTCTCTTCCCTTCCTGGTTTTCAGGCCTGTGGGGTGGACTATGAGGTCAAAGCTTTCTGTGCCGAAAACCTGGAGGAGAAGATCCACAAGAGGTAAGCAGAGAGGATCCATTCAGCCTGGATGGGACTAGCATCCTCCTGGTGCTGGTAGCAGGAAAGGGGCACCTCAGTTTGTTACCCACCTTGAGTGACATGTTTTCCAGGATGGGATAGAGTTGTCTTCCAGGATGGGGTTGGGATGGGGGTGCTCTCCAGGATGGGGCTGGTAGGGATGGGTCAGAGGATATCTTGGAGCTGGGATGGAGATATCCACCACTGCAAGGAGCCCAACACTTGCTGTGGGCCACCTGGTGTGGCCATTGGGCTTCCCACTTGTAGCCCTGGTGGGCATCCAGACAAGACCTTCCATGGCATCCTTCTGACCCAGCAGACCAGAAGAAAAGAGGGATTTGACCCAGAATGGGCCAAGAAAGACGGTAGCCTGCGGTCAGCCTGAGTTCTCCTCTCACTGTCTTCCCCCAGGAACTCAGTGCGCCTGGTGATCCGTAAGGTCCAGTATGCACCAGAGAGACCTGGCCCCCAGCCCATGGCAGAGACCACCCGGCAATTCCTCATGTCAGACAAGCCACTACACCTTGAGGCATCCCTGGACAAGGAGGTGGGCAAGGACTGTGGAGTGCACACTAGTGGGGTGACCCTGGGGATCTCACCATCCTCCCTGCTCTGCTCCTCTGCAGATATACTACCACGGGGAGCCCATCAGTGTCAATGTGCATGTCACCAACAACACCAACAAGACCGTGAAGAAGATCAAGATCTCAGGTAAGAAGCAGGGCCATGTCCCCCACCCCACTGGTGTCCCTGTCCCCATCCATGTGGGGGCCCACCCTGATCCCTATCTCTGTGTCTCACTCCAGTGCGCCAGTATGCCGACATCTGCCTCTTCAACACTGCCCAGTACAAGTGCCCAGTGGCAGTGGAGGATGCTGAGTGAGTACTCCCTGGGGATATCATGAGGAGCCCTGGAGACCTCAGGGGGGTCTTGGAGGAACCTTGGAGGTCTCCTGCTCCAATGCAGCCCCAGTGGGATGTTGCATTTAGCAAGCAGGGACTGGTGGGAGGAACAGGGAGATGGAGACCTTTTTTCTGGTGGCATCTTGGGGACGCCACCCCCTATGTCCCCTGGAAGATGTTCATCAGGCTGGGGCAGGGATGGGAATATATGGAGAAGTTCACCAGGCTAAGATGGAGATGTCTGGGGTGGCCTGTAGGGCTGTGGGAGCTGTAAGTAGCTGGGGCTCTGGCTGATGGTGGCTATCATCTCCAGTGACATGGTGGCCCCAAGCTCAACATTCTGCAAAGTCTACACCTTGACCCCCTTCCTTGCCAATAACCGGGAGAAGCGAGGACTAGCGCTGGATGGGAAGCTCAAGCACGAGGACACCAACCTGGCCTCCAGCACGCTGTGAGCCCCTCCACCCCCCAGGGCTCCTGTCCCCCCTGCAGTGTGAGGGCAGGACCTGGCCCTGGTGGGCATCCAGTCCCTGCTCCAGGGGTGATGCTTGGGGTGGAGGAGACCCCATGGGGAGACCTTCAGGAGGACAAGGGGTTGGTCCCCATGGCCAGTCCCTCGCTGATGCCCACCTGCCCCTTCCTCCAGGTTAAGAGATGGAGCCAACAAGGAGATCCTGGGCATCATTGTCTCCTACAAGGTGAAGGTGAAGCTGGTGGTGTCACGAGGAGGGTGAGTGTTGGGCACCTCCCCACCATGCTGCACCTCCTTTCTAGCCTTGGAACTGGTCTGTGCTGCAGGTGGCCCCATCACCCCTAAAGCTCCCCTGGGACTAAGCAGCATGGGTGGGACAAAAGGTGTGTGGGGGTTGTGTGTTCTTGGGAGGGGACAGTGACTAATGTGTCGTATCCTTTGACTCACGCCAGCCTGCTGGGAGACCTCGCCTCCAGGTAACACCCTACTACCCCTAGCACCCCACAATCCTCACTTCAGGCCCCCATTGCACCCCCCAGCCCCTCAGGGTGCTACCACCCCATGCCTGTCCTTGGGATTCCACTGTGTTGGGGATGCTGTCTCACCCAAAGCGAAAAGCCTGGTTAGAGGTGGGGTTGGGGCAGTAAGGCTGGGAATGCTAGCAGGGTTTGAATCCTGCATGCTCCTCCTTGTACTGGAGTGAGAGGCCTCTGGATGCTGCTGGGGAGAGTGAGCAGGGCACAGAGGTGGCTGCATAGGGCTGAGTATCTCTGGGTGTAGTGATGCAAGTCTCTGGGGCTTTCCAGGTCTTCATCCTTACATCACTCCCCTCCCACAGGGTCCTACGGGGACCACAGGACCTCTCGTCCTCCCTTAGGGCACTTCTCTGTCTGAGCTCTATCCTACCTGCTCCTGGGGCAGCTCAGGGCTGTGCTCAGGCTGTCGCGCCCTGACGTCACCATGCCCACTGAGCACTGGGAAACTTGGTGCACCTCTTGCCATTCCCATGGCACTGCTGGCTGCAGCCTAAGGCCAAGGGATTTGGACCCCCCCTATAGCTTCTAAAGACAGATTTTTGCTGTGCTGCTCTCCTTCCCGATGCCCCTCTACTTCCCAGGGAGGCTGTGCTGATCCCCCACCCTGGGATCCAAGCTCAACAAAGAGGTATGAGAGTTGCTGAGCAGCTCCATGGAGGTTAACACAGGGGTTTGCCCAGCTTTGTGGTCTCTACAGCTGCTGTCATGGGGGGTGCTGGTCTGTTCCCCCTCTGCAAATTTGCCTTGCTCTGCATGTAAAGTGCAGGCAGGCCCATGCTTTACCCTGATGTCTCTTGCAGTGATGTTGCAGTGGAGCTGCCCTTCACGCTGATGCATCCCAAACCCAGGGAGGAACCAGTACATCGGGACAGTGAGTGTCCAGCCCTGGGTGACAGGGCCAACATCCCTGGGGGTGGGTGGGGGCAAAGGGGGCCAGTGAGGCTGTGGGGAGGGAGATTCTTGATTCCCGTTGATCCTGTTCACAGGGCCCAAGCATTAAAACCATGGGGGTGCCCCCATCACCCCAGTGCAGCCAAACTCCAGGGGAGTTGCATCCACACACTGGAACAGTGATGACAACCCCAGGGGAATCTCAGCCACCCCAGTGGGATGGCAGTGATGACCGCAGGGGGGTGATGATCCTGGGGAAGGTGTCACCCACCTCGGTGGGACAACAGTCACCACCCTGTGACTAACCCTGTGTCATCCCTTTGTTCAGTTCCAGAGAGTGAAGCACCCATAGATACAAATCTGATAGAGCTCGATACAAAGTAAGAGACTAAAATACACACCTCTCCCAAGTACCACATTCCGTGTGGGAATGTGAAATGTGGCAGTTGCATGGCACCCCCCTAACCTGCTAACACCTGCTGTGCTATGGGATTGGCACGTGTGATTAACCCCACGCATGTCACCTGTAATGCATGACGTGTGCTGTTCCCCTCTCTCTTCTCTCCTCCTTTGCCCTTCCCTGCATGGCTTTCCAAAAAACAGGAGAAACTGCAGTAAGAGCCTGTTGGGATCGTGTTGGGGGTGGGGGAGGTTGTCGCCGTGGTGTTCCCCGGGCTGGTGATATGTTTGGGAGGTTTTTTATCCACCCAGCTACTCCCTGCAGATCTGCAGTTCCCCCAGAGTGGGGCAAATGCCAATGGCCCTGGTAATGCTGCACCTGCTGGAGCATTACACTGGGGGGTCTTTTTTAAAAGAGTGCATTGGGCAAGTATTAATAAGGCTTTGGCAACCGAGGCTGTTTGCTGAGGGATGCATGGTTTTGGGGTTCCCTGAGCTGCTGGAATGTCATGGTGATGCAGGTTGAGCTCACTGGGCAAGCTGGGACAGCTCTGTGGGGCAGGGGGTGTTTTACCTTGCACCTCACCTAAACCCCTCTCCCTTGTGTCCCCACTAGTGATGATGACATTGTGTTCGAAGACTTCGCCCGCCAGCGACTCAAAGGCATGAAGGATGACAAGGAGGATGAGGAGGAGCGGACAAATTCCCCACAGCTAAACGACAGATAAGCGAGCCCCCCTCTGCTCGCCGCCCCTCCCCAGGGACACCCTTACATTAGGCTGCTTCTCTTTTCTATAATTAATTAATTTTGTTTTCTACCTGTACCGGGAGCCTACGGATCACCCGATGGCCACAGGACCTATAACCGTCCAGCTGTGCCGTGTTGTCTCTTCATCCAGCTGCCAGAGCTGCTGTATCCCGTGCAGGGCACGGCTAGGAGGGTGCTGGAGGCAGTGGGGCTCACTATAACCCCGTCTCTGTCCAGCTCCCTGCCACTTACCAGAGCCCTTTCCTATGAGCTGCCTCTTTTATGTGTTTTATATAAGCCCAGTCTCAACACCAGTTTGCTATGGGGAGGGGGGCTGGAGCAGAATGGGGGGGTGTCTTTTTTAGGCAGCCTTCTCATGGGAAAAGGCACCTGTGCACCTCGGTGTCCCCTTCTTTCACCCACAGCCCATTCCCCTCTGTCCAGCCCTGCTGCATGTGTTCCCTTCATGGGATGCACGAGCCTGGCTTTGACTTTGGCCCCTGCCCCCGCTGCTCCAAAGAAAGTGGGCACCACCCACCCTCCTCTTCCCCCAAGTACCCCCAAAGTGGCCAACCCCAGGGGTCCTCTGAGCTGCATCCATTTTCACACCAGTATCATCTCCCTGGAGGAAACCAGCTCAGCTAGGAGCTGCTGGGACCAGTCTGAGGTGGTAGAGGGGACCCTGTGGGTCCATGCCATTGGCCATGCACTGCTTGCTCTGGGAGAGGCCTCACATGCCTCCTCACAGCCATGGCAGGGTTGTGACAGAATAGCCTTGTCCCCAGCAGGATGTTACCAGAGATACTTCTGTCCTGCCAAGCTGCAAAGCCCTCCTGGTTGATGTTTCACTCTGCCTGCATGGGATCTAGCACGTTTGGGGTGGGGGAGAAGCAGGGCGTTTGCCACCCTAATCAGTGTTTCAACAGATGCTTGTACCTCCCAAGTTGGTGGTGCCTGGACCCCCTACCCCACAAGGGTCTCTGGTCTCCCACCACCCACTGAGAGGCCATTCCCACTATTTATTGTGCTGTTGCGGTCAGCATTGTCATCTGAGAGCATTTTGTGGGGATAGCTCCATCCTGCACACCCACTTTGTGGGGTGCTGAGCTGAGCCCACCCCCCTCCCCCCGTAATTTTTGGGTAAAGCTGATGGGCAGCGTGGTACTTCTTTTTGTAAAGTGGTTCCTTTGTACTGATCATTGATACCTGCTGCTTTGGTTTCTCCACCCTGTCTGTGATGTTCCTGTGTTCTGTCGAATAAATTATTCTAGTTTATTAAACTCAGAAAAAAAATAAAAAGAGAAAAAATAGTAAAATACAGTCCCAATGCCTAGACACTTCTGCTGGCTAAGGACAGGGGAGCTGACACAGGCAGAAAGTCACAGAACCATGGAATGGTTTGAGGTGGGAGGGACCTTGAAGCTTATCCAGTTCCTACTTCCCTGCCATTGGGACATTTTCAGGTTGCTCCAAGCCCCTTGAACACTTCCAGGGATGTGGCAGCCACAGCTTCTCTGGACAACCTGTGCCAGGGCCTTGCCACCCTCAAAGTGGAATTTTTTCCCTCCCGCGCAAGGGAGCAGCAGCACCTGCCCTGCTCATGCCACCCATCCCTCCACTGCTGACAGCCTCCCTGGCATACAGAGACATGTAGAGAGGATCCAAGGAGGAGATGAAGGATTCTATATCCCACAGCAGGGACTGGGCATTGTTTTGGAAATGAAAATGCATGGCCATACAGTACCTGATGAGCACAGGGCACTAACAAGCTGCTTGTTAAACAAGCCATGTCAGTCTGTGTCCTGCTGAGGAACTGCTCAGGGCTAATTGTTTTAAGGATTATAGAATCATGGAGGTTGGAAAATCCCCCTAAGATCATAGAGTCCAACGGTTCCCCCAGCCCTGCCAAGGCCACTAAACCATGTCTCCAAGAGCCACATCCAAACATCTGTTAATGCTGCAGGGAGCTTCTCATGCCCTTTGAGAGCAACAGGAGCCAGGACTAGAGGATGAGCCAAATAACACCTCCATTTATGGGCCTGAATTCGGAGACCCTCACGGAAGGGCTGTGGCTTGTTCCCTTACAGGCAAGGAAGGAGAAGTGATGCCTCAAGTTGTGCCAGGGGAGGTTTAGATCGGATATTAGGGAAAATTGATCATCTAGCCTTAGTGAAAATTGATCATCAGGACAGGCTGCCCTGGGGCAGTCGTGGAGTCCCCATCCCTGAAGGGATTTAACAGATACGTAGATGGGGCAATTGAGGACATACATGGTTTAGTGGTGAGCTTGGCTCTGTGTGGGTAAAAACTGGACTCTATGATCTTAAAGAGCTTTTCCAGCATGAATGGTTTCATGATTCTATGTCCCCAGCTGTGTTACCTTGCCCAGGGGTTAAAATTCTGTGGCCTCAGTGAAGACAGGCCTTCTAGAGGACCTTTCTGTGGTCCCAGGGAGAGCAGAGGTTGGACACGTTCATGTCCCATGAAGCTTAAGTTCCCCTTGCCACGCTGATGCTGTGGGGAGGGAGAAATTGTCCTTAAGTTGGTCCACTTCATGGGTGTCAGCATTTGTGCCAGAGGCTATCCCAACCTTCCCCACCAAAGACAAAACTGGCTCCAGCAAAGCCAAAGTCCCCACAGTCACACAACCAGACTCTGATCCCACACGGACATTGACAAAGGCTCCACATGGTGAATTCCTGGAAGCAATGTCCCTATTGCTCACTGCAACTCTCCAGCTCCCTCCTGTTTGCATAATCCCTTCCCATAGCATCTGTGAATACTTAATATTTTTGACATCTCCAGTCCCCTGTCAAATATGGTTCAAGCTGGACAAGAAGGCTTAAGTTATTTTAGGAAAAAAAAGGGAAGTTCAGATGGGTACAAAATGAGCTATTGCTTAAGCCCAGTTTTGAAAGCCAAGCAAATTTGGTTCCCTGTCCTGGTTACACTATCTGCATCACTGTGATGTGGGAGGGAATCAGCTCCTCCACGTGTCCCAGCAAAGGAGGCAGTGAGGAAGGGGTAACTGGGGTACTGGGAAGGCTCCAGTGGTCTTCTCTCCTCCTTAGAGCCCACCTCCTCCAGGGTGAGACCCTCCCTCTGGGAATGTTTCCCACAGGAAGGAGGAGCCACACAATCTGAGTCTGCGCCAGATTGCCAAACTGCCTGTTCCCAGGGGTGCTTGAGTAAAACTGAGCTCCAGGATCCCTCTCTAGGAGCCCTTCATGTCTGTGTACTACACAGTGCCCTTCCTGGGGCTGCTATAGGTCCCAGTGACGGGGCAGAAAGGCCACCTCCTAAACAGAGGAACCTGCAGGTCTTGGTGCAGAGGAAGGGCATGCTCGGCTCTACCACAACCGGAAGGAACTGACTCAATAGCAGATGGAGAGACTAGAGAGCCAAGAGCCCTCCCTGCTGCCTGCACAGGGACAGAAATGCTCCTAAGCTCTTGGTGAGAACCCGTTTCCTGCAGTTCAGATCTGGCTCAGCTGGATTGGTTTTCCTGTGGACCCTGAGTGGTGCAAAGGATGCTCAGGCACTTCCACAGGAGAACTCGGCTTCTCCAGGACTCAAACAGGCTTTTCCCTTTGCTGATGGAGGTGACACAGACCCATGGCTCTAGTAAGTGACAAAGCACCAACATCCCCAGCCTTGGCCAGGATATGCCCCCCCTGCTTCACATGCTGTTGGGCAGAGTTTTGGGACGAGTGAAAGTGCCCACATGGCTTGTCCTGGGAGAAGAATGGAGCAGGTTCCAGGCTCAGCCGCCAGGCAGACAGCTGTTGCCATGGCACAGAGTGAGTCAGTACAGCACATTCCCAGTGTGTTTCCCCAGGTGCTCCTGAAATACAGCCTTCACCCCACCTCACCTGTCTTCAACCCCTCCTCACCTCAGCTGACACCCAGAGCAGAAGGGAGACCTTTGCAGGCAGGTTTTTACTTCTCAACACCTTGGTAACAGCGTGGGTGTTGCAGGAGTCATCACCTGCTTCTTCAGCCCAGGAAATCACATCAGTTCCATCAAATCTAAACTTGCAGTTGATGGGAAAAGAGCCAAAGGACACCAATACCTTGTCTCAGACCAGGTGTTCTCAGGATCTAGAAGGGGAGGGCAGAGCTTGGAGTAGGCTGGGGCTGGAAATGTTGCTGCTGTTCCTTTTTCAGGCTGCAAGCAGGAACACAAGTGGTTACACTGAAACTTCCTGAGCGGAGGCCAGTCCACTGCTCGTGACGGGACCTGCACGGGATAAATGTCAACACCCCTCGGGGGGTGCAGCTTCCCCTTGGTGCTCTGGGCCTGTAATACAGTGGGTAAATATCCCACAGAAGAGCCTGTTTCCTCAAACTCCAGTTTTTTTTCATGAAATCAGAGAATGGTTTGGTTCGGAAGGGACCTCAAAGCTCACCCAGTTTCAACTCCCTGCCATGGGCAGGGACACATTCCACTAGACCAGATTGCTGAAAGATCCATCCAGCTTGGCCTTGGACACACCCATGAGAGATGAGGCAGTAGCAGCTTCTCTGGGCAACCTGTGCCAGGGCCTCCCAACTCTCACAGGGAAGTATTTCTTCCCAATATCCCATCTTAGCCTGCTCTCTGTCAGTGTGAAGCCATTCCTTGTCCTGTCACTCCAGGCCCTTGTCAAGTCTCTCCTTTTTAGTCCCTCTCCCTTTCTGAAGACATGACACAAGCCTAGGATTAAACAACAGGATGTTCTCTGCCAGCAGCCACAGTGAGAACCACAGGCACAGCTCTCATCTGAAGACTGGTACGCAGGAGAACAACTAACAGCCAAAATTTTTACTATTATTAAAATAAAAATTTTACAGTTGGTTCTGCTCATTGCAACAGTCTCCAAACAGTATTTGCAGGCAGACACCCTGCAGCCCGTGCAAAATAGAGCAGAGGAAGGAAACGCCCCATCTCACCAAAACACCATCTACCCACCCTTCCCACAGGGCTGAACCCAGTCCCAGACATGCAGAGAACCATCACTTGCTGCTGACAACAAAGTTCTGGGTTTCTGCAGATGCCATGTGTGCACAGTGACCAGGGGAGTGTCCCCACTGCCACCTGCTCCACCAAATGCATGGCCTTTGTGAACGAAGATGGGCTCTGCTTCCCTGCCAGAGCTGTCCCAGCTCTGCGTGTCATACACATGCACGGTGCCATCAAAACCTTGGATAAAACAGAATTAGAGAGTACAGAAATTAATTGCTTTGCTCTAGTCCTGCTGGTCTCAGGATCATCTCCCAGCAGGAACAAGGAAAAATGGCCCAGACTAGAAACCTGTGAGAAGAGAGCAGCTCTGCCTCCAAGGAGCAAGTCTCAAGGAAACAGCTGCTGGGGAGAGGCCAGAGCAGATCCCTTCAGTTTGTGGATTCATGAGCGTGAACATGGTCAAGAGACAGCCTTGCTGCCCAGCTGGTGTTATCAATGCTGTAGCCTGCATCCAGGCTGTCACTGGCACTATCAGGGCAGTGCTTATGGTCAGCTTGGGGCCTTTGATCTCACAGAAGGGCAGCAGGCATCTCCCAGAACCCACCCAGGCCCCTTCCGGAGCTGTTGGAAAGAGGCAGCTGCAGAGGACGATTAGCTGGCATCTCTGCTGGCTGCAGGGGCAGCTCTGAAAAGCCACCCTGTCACTGGGGGGTTTTAGGTGGAATGAACTGGGCCTTGACAAAAATATAAATCAAAAAAGCACCCAGAAAAGGAGATCTCTGCCCTAAGCACCTACCTGAAATGGCAAGGCAGCCTTCCAGAGCAGGAGCCCAGGAGATGCACAGGAACTCCGCACCTGAGCCAGGAGAGGGGACTCTGGCCTTTGCCAAGGCCAAGAACTCAGACGTTTTCCTGAGGTCTGTCAGGGTTAGGAGCCCCCTGCTCGAGAGGCGAGCCACGGGCTGGGAGCTGAGCTGAGCTCCATGCCTGGTGCCCATGCACCACTGCTCGCTGCATGGTGCCAAGGGCACTGACACGGTCTCCACGAGACTCTGCGGCTGCCGGATGTCGGCCAGGCACAGGCGGCCTGTGACACAGCACAGAAGCAGCGTGTTGCAGTCCAGGAAGGCCAGGCCTCTGAGCTCCTCGCTGCCTCCTGAAGCTGGAAAAGAGAGGCAGGTCTCAGGTCCAATGAAGAGCATTTTCAGGATTTCTGTGCTTCAGTATTGCCTGAGAAAGAAAGCAGGATGTATGCTCAGGAGTAGTATGTCCAACTCCAGAGTCCCCAGCATCAGAAGGACATGGAGCTGCTGGAATGAGTCCAGAGGAAGCCATGGAGAAGCTCTGAGGGCTACAGCCCCTCTGCCCTGGTGACAGACTGGGAGAGCTTGGGGTGTTCAGCCTGGAGAAGTGAAGGCTCCAGAGAGAATAGAAGGAGCCCCTTCCAGTGCCTAATGGGGCTCCAAGAGAGCAGAAGAGGGACTTTGGAGAAGGGCCTGGAGTGACAGGATGCTGGGGTAAGGGTTCACACTGAGAGAGGGTAGGGTTAAATGGGATATTGGCTGTGAGGGTGGTGAGGCCCTGACACAGGTTCTCCAGAGAAGCTGTGGCTGCCCCATGCCTTCAAGTTGGTTGGGGCTTGGATCAGCCTGGTCTACTGGAAGATGTCTCGGCCCATGGCAGGGGGTTGGAATGAGATGAGCTTTACATGTCTCTTCCAAGCCAAACCACTCCCAAGATTCTATGAGTCCCTGTAGCACAGGGACAGTAACAAACAGACCTTCCTTTTCCTCAGCACTGTGATACTGCCACTGGACAAATAGCTCCTCTTCCCTCCCCCAGGGATGAGCTCTGTGGAGACTGAGTCTCCCTGTGTAGGTGAGATCCCCAAGGAAACCAGACCTGCACCACCACCTGTAGTAACCAGGCTGTGATCTCCCTTGTTTGGGACAGCACACACAGCAGCCCTCTGCGAGCCCAGTTCTCCACACTGAAACTATCTGCAGCACTCTGGCAGTGCCCAGATTTGGGGCAGAACTGTGGGAAATCAGTGTAATGTGAGTGGCAAGTAGCTGATGGACCTGATCACTGTCACCTCTTTCCTCAAGACAATATACTTGTGGCAAATATCTTTATAACCACTTGCACATGTCCGAAAGTACCTGCTCAGTGAAATGTTTGCTACTCAAGCAGTTAGCATTGCTTTACCCAAACTCCACCTTTCCAAAAATCAGACATTAGGCTTGCCTTGAATACCTGCTGTGTAGACATTTTTCCTTGATTCAACCTCTGTAATTTGGACTCTGTCAAGTCTTGAGCCATGAAGGACCCACGGGGCTCTGGTTGAAATGGTGGCAATTTTAGCCCAGGATTGCCCAGTGCCATTTTCTGTTGTTATGGGGCTTACAGATTTAATAACATCTATTAAGAAGAGACAGAAACAGCTGTAAAACACATTGAGAGCCAAGCAATCCATCAGATTAAACTGTTTCACAACAATGCCTCACAAAGCTAAAACTGACCTACAAAACCAGTAAGAAATCTAATTATGCCTAATCCCCTCTGCAAGATAAAACCCCTTTCCAACCCATCCAGCAAGGACTGACAAAAAGCCGAGCAAAACACATGCAAATTTGTGAATCAAGATGTTTATGTTCAATTAAGAAGTTTTCTGCTTCTTCTTCTAATGACATTTTGCACTTTCTTTCTGGTAGTTTACAAGTATTTCCCAGTAGCAGCCTCAACAATGGTGATCCTTTTTGAAAGAAGGTAGATCAGAGTCTATCCCAAAAGGCAATGGATGGAGCTCCTTTATTTCTAACCATTGGCATTACTAAGGGGACACTGTGCCAACTACATGCAGTACAAGGCTGCTATGACAGGCCTAAACATTCTAATTCCCTGATGAGGTTAGTGGTGTTAAGTCCAAACCACCAAAACTGGTGTAGACCCTTGTCTTTCACCCTTCTTCAGCCTGTGCCATGCAAGGGTGGTCACTCAGGACATGGAAGCAGCACTCCTCTCCTCATTTCACACAAAGGCAGAAGCGGAAGCTAGAGATGTGTGACGTTAACAACTACATTAAGAAACTACTTGAGCTCAGAAACCCTTACCAGAGTCTTCTGCTGACACCTGCCAGACCTGTAGGGAGCTGTCGGGTGGGCCACTTGTTACCAGCAAGCTGAGGAAACAGAAGAATCTCACAAAACTCCTCAGGAGCAGAGAATAGCCTTGTTTTCCCCAGCCTGGGACAAACTGGTCTGCTGTTCCTGTAAGCAGGAGATCCTGCCTCTGCTTGGAGCAGAATGGTGGCTGGAAGGACCATAATCTCAGAACTCCTCATGCAGGGATGCTCCACAGAGCCCATGCACACACAGTCCCAGACAATGACATTTATGATGATATTTTATGAGGATCTGATGAGGAGTGGCTGAGGGAGCTGGGAGGGATCAGCCTGAAGAAAAGGAGGCTCAGGGAGCACCTTTTTGCTCTCTACAACTCCCTGACAGGAGGGTGCATGCAGATGGGGACTGGGCTCTGCTCCCAAATAACAAGGGACAGGATGAGAAGAAATGGCATCAAGTTGCACTAGGGGATGTTTACATTGGATACTGGGAAAATTCCTTTCCTGAAAGTGTTGTCCAGCTAAGGCACAAGCTGCCCAGGGCAGGAGCGGAGTCACCATTCCTGGAAGGATCTAGAAGTCATGTGTGGAACTTGGGGACATGGGTTAGTGGTGGGTTTGGCAGTGCTAGGGGAATAGTTAGAATCAATGGTCTCAGATGGCTTTTTCAACCTAAATGATTCCATGATTCTGTGATTTAGTTATCACATTTTCCAGAAGGACTAGATTAAGAATGGTGCAGATAAGCCCCAAAGTAGTCAATGAGGACTTGTGTAGGAGGAGAGACTGAACAAAGGATATAAATCAGCCAGAGGTGTTTGGTTTAAATCCAGACCAGGAAAATAACCTTCTGAACCTGCACACTTAGAGTCTTGCAGAGCAGTGGCACCAGCCACCAGAGTCCTACTCTGCTGCTGAGCACCTACACACAGTACCAAATGCAGAAGGAAGGGAAGGTAGAGCAGGAAAACTCTACAGGCCCCTTCTGCTCAGAAGTG
Organism: Erpornis zantholeuca; assembly: GCA_013400515.1. Classification (NCBI taxonomy): domain Eukaryota; kingdom Metazoa; phylum Chordata; class Aves; order Passeriformes; family Timaliidae; genus Erpornis; species Erpornis zantholeuca. The sequence goes on from VZTN01021091.1 coordinate 252,787, forward strand.
GGGTAGGGAGGGATCACTGGTGAGGCAGCAGCAACATCAGCAGTTCTTGGTGTGTCACTGGCCCAGACTCACACTGGTCTCAGAGCTGGCAGGATTGACCAGCTGGGCTGGGAAGCAGGAATGGTAAAAGAGTTTGCTCTCAGTGGGTAAGTCCCCTCTCGATCTCCCATACACCCTGGGAAAGGCCTTGTGGTCATACCTGGTGTCCGGCACATATTTCAGGCTGTATACTGGGCGCTCTGAAAATCCACCACATTCTACCTTGAAATCTCTTTCTGGACACAGACCCTAGAAATCAGAGGCAAAGCCATTTCTTCACACAACAGTGCACAACTTGTGCTCAGTTATCACAAAAAATTATAGAGACATGAGGCACACACTTGCTTGGTATAGCTCTTCCCTGTCCAGTGTTGCCTTTTTCAAGAGGAGATAGAGGACTGAAGGATCCCAAAATAGAACAAAAATCTGGAAAAAGCTGCTGCCAAAAGCTCAGCCTGTGTTTGCTGCCATCTCTGCACATCTGGATCAGGAGCTTTCTGCTTACCCAGTGACCAAACACCACTTTCTACTCTAGTGCAGGGGTCATCCACCCACGAGGCAACCTTGGTGCTCTGGGCTGCTCAGCAAGTCCTGTCTCCACTTGCCTTGCTGTCCTCATCTGTCCTCTTTCCCCATGAAATGCTTTCATTCACACACCTGGAGACTAAGTGTCCACAATCCAAGCTGTCTGCAGAGCAGCTGCAGGATAACATGACTGGACAACAACCAGGTGAATTGTGCTTTACCTTTCAGCCAAAGCTGCTCAATTCCTGGCCATACCCTTGTCACAGCAACAGGTAACAGCTCATGAAGGCCATCAAGCCCTGGCTTGGTCTCTGAAAATATCAGGCCAAGAAGGTTAGAGAGGTCTGGTGCCACCCTGGCTTCAGCACGCACCTGGGTCTCCTTTGTCAGCAGCGTTGGTGGTGGGATCAGCTGCAGGATCTCGTTCCCATCAGACTGTCCATAGCCAGCTACACAGACACCTTGGAGGGGTGGGCATGAAGAGCCAGGAACACAGTGAGGGCTGCCCCCCGGCCCAGCCCAACCTCCCTGGGGCAAACCCGAGTTACCGCACAGTCCATGGACCCCCACACCCAGAGCTCGCTACTCGATACAGCTCCAGCCACTTAGCCCCACTTGGGGTCCTGGCCCAGCACCTTGGCCTCCCCTCCGGGACCCCAGCCTGGCCCAACCCCACAGCCTCTTCTCGCCCCGGGCCTCCTTCTTTCCTCGGGCTAGGCACAGCCACCCATCCCCAACAGACCCCAGCCCGGTCCCTCTCCTCTCCTCAGCACTCCGCTCCTCGCACTCACGGCTTCCGCGGGCCCATTCGATGAGGCGGGTGGGCGCCTGGAGCTCGAAGGTGTGCAGGTCGCGGTACCTGCGGGGAGAGGGCGCGTATGAGGGCGGCAGTGCCCGGATCAGTACCGGTTGCCGGGGGTCTGGGGATCCCTCACAGTCGCAGCGACTGCAGCAGCCACTCATCCGCCGCCTCCATAACAACGCCCACCCGCCCGGCGCGCTCATGACGTCACGTGCCACCGCGCCGTAGTGACGTCACCGGAGCGGAGGTACCGCCATTACCGAAAAGGGCAGTGTGTGATAGTGCGGGAGCCACGCGTGGCGGAGTGGGCTGGGGTGGCAGGGACCTCAAAGCTTATCCAGTTTCATTCCCCTGCCATGGGAAGGGACATCTTCTGACATATTCCACTAGACCAGGTTGTTCCAAACCTCATCCAACCTGGCCTTGAACACTTCCAGGAATGGGGCAGCCACAGCTTCTCTGGACAACCTGTGCAGGGCCTCCCCACTCTCACAGGGAAGAATTTCATCCCAATATCCCATCTAACCCTGCCCTCTGTCAGTGGGAAGCCATTCCCCTTTTCCTGTCTTTCCAGGCCCTTGCCCAAAGTCCTTCTCCTGCTCTTTTGGAGCTCCATTAGTCACTGGAAGGGGCTCCTTCTATTCTCTCTGGAGCCTTCACTTCTCCAGGCTAAACAGACCAGGTCTCCCAGCCTGTCTCCAGAGTAGAGGGGCTGTAGCCCTTGAACCATCTCCATGGCTTCCCCCGGACTTGCTGCACCAGCTCCATGTCCTGATGTTTGGAGCTGGACATGTTACTCCTAAACATAAAACCTGCTTCCCATCTTGTCCTGTAGCTCCAGGCCTTTGTCAAGCCTGTCTCCCTCTTCCTTTTGGTCTGTTTTCTTTTGCAGATGTGACACAAGCCTATGATCAAACAACCACAGGATGTTCTTTGTCAGCAGCCACAGCCAGAACTACAGGTACAGTCACATCTCTCATTTGCTATATCGTATCCAGCTTTTCATCCAGTAGAATCTTTAATGCTTCGTGTTTGAAATTCCTTGTCCCCTCCACGGCAGGGGTTTGGAATGAGATACACTTTAAGGTCCCTTCCAACCCAAACCATTCTATGATTCTGTGACTGTGGCCACGGCATCTTTCAAAAAACAAATATTAGGTACCTACAACTGAATGCAAATGAGTCATGTGTTCTCTGACATAAATATGTAAAATTAAAAGAAAATAGAATTATAAAGTTAGTTAAATCCTGTCTCTTAGTTGAGATCCCATGGATGTGTTAAGAGGAAAGTATGATCATATCTGTTCTGAAGACTATCACATAGGGTAAAGAGATCTAAATTAGAGAGAGAAATACTTAGAAAGAGCAGGAAACATGCACAGATTTCTCAGAGAAGCTGTGGCCGCCCCATCCCTGGATGGGATGCCTTCCCATGGCAGGGGGGTTGAAATGAGATGTCCTTGCAGGGAGTAGGATGAGCCATCTGCTAATAGAACTGTAATTGGGTAATGTGAGGGAGCATCAGTTAAATTAGTCTGTGGTTTATTTGAAATGTGCATCACTTGCTCGCATTGGGATGTTCTCCATCATCAGGTAGAGGCAATAGGCTTGCTGGATTCAGGGTGATGCATCTTCTTAAGTCATCTTATGCTTGCTGTGGTGTTAGAGCTTGGGTTGCTGCTGCTGCCACCAACTTAATGCAGTCTGGTACTTCCACTGCACCTGGGTCCAGTTGTGGCCAGCTCTTCTCTGTCTCTTCATTCTCAGTTGCTTTAGTCAGAGACTTAATCAATTCTCCCACCCTTGGAATCCACAGCCAACAAAACCCCATGCCTCTGAGAAAACCTTGTACCTGCTTTTCTGGCCATGGGAGCTCAATTATTGCCTCTGTTCTTTCTGGATTTATCATTTGTTGCCCCTTCCCCAAAATAAAGTCAGAATATTTCACGTTCCTTTGGCACAGCTGAAGTTTGGACATACTGTTACCTTTTTGCTAGAACAATACATAATGTACAGTGTTTGCTACACAAGCAGAGTAATTTTATACCTTAATTGCAGTGCATTAAGTGCAGGAATTTTCTGCAGCTATAACAGGACCATCAGATGGATAAGGAGTAGGTTGCACAGTCACATCCAGAGGGTGGTGATCAGTGGCTCAGTCCCGATGAACATCAGTGACCAGTGGTGTCCCTCAGGGGCCTGTACTGGGACCAGTGTCATTTCATATCTCCATTAATGACACAGATAAAGGGATCAAGTGGACCCTTGGCCAGTCTGCACATGACACCAAGCTGAGTGGTGCAGGTGACCTGCATGAAGAATGGGATATCATCCAGAGGGATCTGGACATCTTGAAAACTGGCTCATGGGAGTTTCATGATGTTTAACAAGACCAAGTGCAAGGTGCTGCATCTGGGTCGAGGCAAGTCCAAGCACAAATCCAGATGGAGAATGGTTTTGAGAGCAGCTGTGCTGAGAAGGACTTGGGGGTGCTGGAGGGTGAGAGGCTGAACATGCCCCGGCTGTGTGTGCTGGGAGCCCAGAAGCCCCCTGTGTGCTGGGCTGCATCCAAAGCTCTGTTGGCAGAAGGGAAGGGGGAAATTTTGCCCCTCTATCCCACTCAGGTGAGATGCACCTGCAGAGCTTCATCCAGCTCTGGGGTCCCAGCACAGCAACAACATGGAGCTGTTGGAGCAAGTCCAGAGGAGGTCATGGAGATGATTAGAGAGGAACACAGAGAAAAGGAAAAAAAAGAAAAAACGGGGAACTTTTAAAACCACAACAAATACCTAAAGGGAACCTACGGGAAGAGAGACTATTTACAAAGTCATGTAGTGATAGGATAAGGGGTAACAGCTTCACACTACCAGAGAGTAGGGTTAGATTGGGATGAAATTCTTGGTTGTGAGGACTGGGAGGCACTGGAATAGGTTGCCCAGAGAGGCTGTGGCTGCCCCATCTCTGGAAGTGTTCAAGGCCAAGTTGGACATGGCTTGGAACAACCTGGTCCAGTGGAAGGTGTCCCTGCCCATGGCAGGGAGTTTGGAATGAGATAATCTTTAAGGTCTGTTCCAACCCAAGCCATCCCATCATTCTGTGATTCTGCTTCCTGAAGATCATAGCAGAACTTTAAAGCATTTTCTCATTTACTTTTTTTTTTAATAGCAAAAGTCTTTTCCATCCTATGTGCGATAGGCTGGGGTCTTCCTTTGGAGTCATTGGATCCTGGCGTGTCTCTGGGTGGCTGCTCACCTGCCTCTGGCCTCAGGCTCCTACCATTTCCCACCACGTAGAGCTCAACCTGTAGCTTGCACAATGTATTCCTTAACAGTTCATTTCCTAGTCTGGGATTTTGAACATTCTCCCTGTCTACAGCCATGTTTCCATATTCTTTCAGTTAAGCTTATAAACCCATTTGACCTGCAAAAAATGCATAGATTGGTAAGAGGATAAGAGAGAATTTATCCTCCACACACAATTTTAAAGTATTTTTTTTCAAAATTTGTTTACATTTTTCAGTGAGTGATAGAGTGAGAATCAAGGGAATACCACTTGGGTTCCCTCCCAAGGGAACAAAGAGGTGAAATGTCACCATGGGTTGATATTTGAAGGAGGGTTGATTTGCTCTATAAACTGTTACCCGCCCAAAACAGTTGTTGTTCTGCGGTGCTAAGGGGGCCTGTTCCTGCCTGAGCAACTGGCCATTTGCCTGGCCAAATAGCAGAAAGATCTAATAGTTCTTTCTCAGTAGATGAGCAGAGGGTTGAGGAAGAGGTGGAAGGATGTCAGCTGTCACGTGCAATAGGTTTGTGGAGCACTGCCGAGTGACTTCGAACACCTAATGTATAGGAAGGCAGCAGTATATCTCTGTATGTCCTGTCCTCTCAAGACTGGAGCTCAGCCGCATATCCACATTAAGAGAAGAGGAGGATTTTCCCAATAGGGTTTTAATGAGCTCAGAACAACACTCCTCATTAAACCATCTTAATGAACTATGTGCTGACTGCTTGGCCTTTGTGCTTAATGGAATTGATCTGCAGCTGGGATAGTAGTCTGACAGGCAAGAAAAGCACAACTGGAATGATAAAAAAGGCAAGAGAAGAGGAAATATGTTGCGGTGGCAGTCAGTGGTGAGATGCTGCAACCTTCCAGAAGTGCTTCCTTACAGGGTTGCTCTGTGCTTCCTTATAGAGTTGCTCCACACTCACACACACACCCAAGCGCACTGCAGATGTTGCTAATCCATGCAGGTGACACGGAGCCGAGAAGGATGCTTGTGTGGAATTCCACGAGGGTGTTTATTGCTTCCAAGCCCATAGAAGGATCGAAGAACAAGGACCAGGAGAAGGGGTGTGCAGGAGTTTAAGTATGGGGGGGTGGAGAGCATCAGGATCCAATGGGAAGAGGGCTGAGGGGTGGTACNGGGTACATGTAATTTGGGCAGCAAAGAACCACGAGAGACGTCTTCAGTTCACCTTCAGTTCACCGTTACCATGGAGTGCCTTCTAAACAATAGGGCCATCCCTCCAGGGGATGTCATTGTTTCCCTGAGCCAGAGGCCAATTGGCCTCCACAGAAATAAATAACCTGACATGGCAAAACAGTAAGGCACGAAGAGATGCCTGAACAAAGCCTAAAGTGGTCCAAAAGTATAGATGGAGAACTTGTTGGAAAAACGAAGCTGAGACAGGCAGTGTGATGTGCAGAGAGGTCCCACCAAACTGTACTGACTCTGTAAAGGAGGATGTGCTTCCCTCTCAGCACTGCCTCCAAATTCTTCCAGCTTGTGGTCCAGAGGAGCCCATGCAAAATTGCAGTGACAATCCTTATGGTCACACATCTAAAAGAAAACATGCGCTTTACGGTGAAAAATAAATCGTGAGGTGGCCCTCACGTGTTCCACTGTGGAATAGCACAGCAGAGACAGGCTGGATGAAATACCTCTCCTAAGATAAATTTGTTACTCTGCTTTAGCTGCCACTCTAGTAATGTTCAACCTGTTGGGTGCAAAGGTGACAGTCTGAATCCCCTGGTGACAGGCTGCTGTGGGCTGTGTGACTCGTACAGATCTGTTGGTGTTTGCTATGTTGGTGAGGGGAGGGGCAGCGAGAGCTCCCAATACATCGCTGAGGTCATGGTCATGTTGGAAGTGGTGATACAAAGGCAGCAGGGAAGAGAGGACAGCACACAGAAGGTGACATATGGTTGTGGTTGTCTTTTTGCAGCTTAATAGGAGTGCTTTTTGCATTTCTCAAGCCATTTTCACCTCGAAGCTGAAAACCACTTTTGTACTCTTTATTAATTGTAGAGCAACCGTGCTCTTGTAAAAATGTTCTGCCATGACAACATTCACAAGTATGTTCAAAATTAATTTCTCACCTTCATACAGTTTCAAAATTACAGGTTTTCCTGCAAGGTAGACTCATGACTCCTTCAGTTGCACATTTATTTTCCCTGTCCAGGCTGGACTACTCAGCTCCTGTATTCCTCGATTCTCACTCATGGTCTGTAACCCCTAAAAACTTCTCATGGAATGCAGTGAGCGTATGGCCCATACAACCACTCTGTCACTCCCCTCCCCAGCAGGGCAGGGGAGACAAAAGCTATCAAAAGGCTCATGGATCAAATAAGGGCAGAGAGAGATCACTCACTCTTCACCATCTCAGGCAAAACAGATTTGATTTGGAGAAATTGGTTTAGTTTATTATCAATCGAATCAGAGTAGGATAATAAGGAGTAAAAACTAAATCTTAAAACACTTTCCCTGTACTCCTCTTCTTCCACTCTTCTTGAGTTCAGTTAAGGCTCAACTTGACTGGTGTGGAGTCCTCCAGCTGCTGCAGGTGGATCTCTGCTCCCCCATGCCCTCCACGAGCTGCAGGGGCACAGCTGCCTCACCATGGGCTGAACTATTAGCTGCCCCTCCTTCTGCACTGACCATGGACACTGCAGGGCTGTTGCGCTCACATGTTCTCAGTCCTCCGTCTGGCTGAAGCTGCCCAGTATTCTTTACTTTCTTGAATACTTTGTGTGTGAGGTGCTCCCAGTGTTGCTGATGGGCTGAGCCTTGGCCAGTGAGGGATCTGCCTTGGAGCCATCTGGCATTAGTTCTGCCAGAGATGGAGGAAATTTCTGGCATCTTCTCACAGAAGCAACCCCTGTAGCATCCCTGCTATCAAACCCTGGCCACACAAACCCAATACAGAGGCGTTGCCAAAGAGTCTGAATATCTCCACCGTAGGCCAGAGCAGAGGGAAGAATTCCCCCACGACAACTGCCCCGATTTTGGGTTGTGCTGTCTTGTGGGTCTGCACTCAGCCTGTGCCTGTGGCGTACCCCAAGGTGCTGCAGAAGTGAGTTGTTGGAGTCCAGGGAAGTCTGAAACCTTCTCCTGCTCCTCCGGTGGTTTCTTTATATCCCCAGACCTCCTCAAAGATAGCTTAGCCTGCAACCTAAGCTGATGGGAGAAGCTCCCTTCACTTTTGGGAGAACCTGAATGCACCAGAAAGGTGAAAAGATTTTTGTTTTGTGTACCACAGAGAGTTTAGTTGTAGTTTTAGGATCTTGCTCTATGTATTATATAGAGACAAGATGGAGGTTTTTTGGGTGTCAGTCTCTTCTTTCTTCTTCTCTTCTCTTCCTTTCTTCTCTGACACCAGTTCCTGTGGTGTGTTGGTTGGTGGAAAAAAGTTGGTATAGAGAAGACATATCAATAAGATGAGAATTTACTGGTGTTGGAAACAAAACAAAGTACGTAAAGTTTTCTTAATTGGTCAATAATAGATATAAAAGGTAGCTGCTGTGAGCTGCCATTGCCTTTCTGCCTTTTCTGCACGTGTGTCCCTGGAGGTCACAGCGCTGGCTGTGCCTCCAAGCTTTTGATAAGAGAAAAATAAACAACCTTGAGAAAAGCAGAAAAAAGCCTTATTTCGGGACATGGGACGCTGAAGAAGCAAGAAAACTAAGCCAGGGACTGTCGGGGATACAAACAAACATTGACAAGGTGGCGTCCAACCGGCTCCAGACCCAAACCCTGGATCAGAACATGTCCTGAAGTTCCCAGAACAGCAATCCCTGCCGGACACAGACCGAAGAAACTGCACATCTCTGCAGAGGTTTCCAGCCGGTGGAATTCCCCTGCCCTGACCTGCTGCGGGCAGCGGCCAGTGAAAGGAGCCAGACAGAATCCAAGGTCATAGACTACTCCAGTCCCTCACCCTAAGGACCCAGATTCGCTTTTCGGTGAGTCTGTTGAGATGACAGAAACACTTGGTACCAGACACATGAACTCCTAGGAGCAAAGATTAGAACGGGACCCGGGAAAAGGTTGTGACAGGCCCAGAACTACAGCCTTTGGGAAAAAAACAAAACAAAACAAACGGGCTGAAGAATTGGAAGAATTTAACTGCCTGACACAGACAGTTCAATTTGCAGAGTTTTACAGCTCTCGCAAATGGACAGGACAGCCGAGATAGGAATCAGCTACTGAGCTGAAAGGGGAGGGAGGGAGGAACTGAAACTTCTGACACATGTACCCTTTCCACACAGTTGCAACAGGGGCGGATGCCTGGGGGTCGGTCAGAAAGGGTTTCTTTGGAACCCCGGGAACGGGAGGAGGGTGGTACACCTCCTCCAACGAAACCCGAGGGGGAGAGAAGCACAGAGCCAACCGCGTGTGCGCGGGGGGGCGCGGGGGCTGCGTTCCAAACCGGAAGACACGGCGCGGGGCTTCACCTGGGTTTCCCGAGCAAATTCGCCGTGCGGGGGGTCTNCGGTGTGGAGCGGCGCCGAGCCGGGACAGCACGGCATGGGCGGAGCACGGGGCGGCTGTGCATTCAAACCGGGAGAAAAATGCCGCCGTGGTCATGAGCAAATCAGCTGCGCCCAGAACCCACGGCCAAGGCACAATTGCTCGAACTTCCCCAAGCAGGCAGTGAAAATGAGCACGCGCCGTGTCGGAACGGGTCGAAAGTCAAACACCCCCACCCCGACATGGCACGGGGCGAGTTTGACAAACCCCGAATGGCATGGGGGGAGCGTGGGAAGCCCCGGCACGCGTGGCACGGTGGGCGGAGATGGGGCACGGTCACCGGGAAGGGGTGGAGGCAGAGCAGGCGGGGCAGGCAGCTGGGGGAGCGGCACGGAGGTGTGGTTTCCTTCTGACGGGCAGTCGGGAGGCATGTCCCCGCTTGGGAGCAGGGCCAGAAACCGAACGCCCACAGACTCCAGAGAACTGCCCCCCCGCAGCCAGTTGCTGGCAAGCAGCAAGGGGGAGAGGTGCTGACATGACAGATCAGCCAACCCTCTTTGCTTGGAGCTACTCTCGCAGGAATCCGAAACTGCTCCCTTTCCCCAGGACTGCCCTAGCCCAAAGCCAAAAACAGAAAAAAACCCAAAACATCGACCCAAGGGACATGGTGGAATACCACAGCTGTCAGAATTCTTTCACAACAATTTTAGAGCATCATGGATCTTTTGCGGAACCCAGAAAGCAAGCAATTCCTGTCCCAGAACAATCAGAAACAGACAGTTTGGAGGAAGATGTTGCAAATTTGACAGTTTCAGAAGAAAATTTGATCAAAGCTTTCTCATTTTTAAAAGAATTTAAAGGAAAAAAAAGCCTTTCCTGCAATTTAGAGACACTGTATGGGATTTGCATTCACAGTCACAATCCGAATCTTCTTTGTCGTCTCTTCATGCACAAATAGTGCATCCTGGGTTTCCTTCTGAGGATGATTCTGAGGAGCCATGTTTTCAAAAGCCCTAAGCAGAAGAAATTGAATTTGAACATTTTTTCAAACCTACATCAAAGAGCATTTTTGTTAATATAGGTTGGGAAAAAATCGAATTTGGAGAAAAGAAACTCCTACAAGGAGGGACAAGGTCAGCATTGTTATGCCAGAAGTATATGAGGCAAGCAATGTGAATTTTATATGGAAATGCCTGATGAATCAGTTTGCAGACAGGCAAAGGAGTGAAGAAGAAGCAAAGCCACATCTGCTTCAAAGTCCTGCACCTGCAGATGCCAGCGCAGAATGCGACCACATCATCAATGACACGCAAAGCCAATCAACCCTGAAGGAGAAGACAGAGGCATGGAGCAAGGTGGGAACACCTCAACATGCTGTGACGGTTCAAACAGATCTTTTGGAAGATCAAATTGAGAAAATTTTGACAAGAATACTCTCGACAATTCCAGCATTTCAACAGAACAATACTGCAGAGGTCTTGGCAACAAATTTTACAGAAGAAAGATGTTTCAAATGCAACAAACATGGAGATTTCAAAAAGAATTACCAAAAATTTACAAGAATAAAAGCCTCAGAAATCTGCCAGAGATGTCTCAGAGGAAGACACCATTGCAGTAAATGCCGCTCAAAAACAGATGTGGATGGAAGACCATTGCCACGTCTGAGAAACCCGAGCAGGAGCGTGGGTCATCTGCACACAATGACACAGGTGATGACAAGGACTCCAGCTCAGATTCCACAGGAAGCACACTCATCAGGGAACATCAACCAGATTCCCTCAGCAGGAACATCTGCAGGATCCTCAGTGACTCAGAGCTGCATCCATCAGGAGCACACTGCAATTTGGCAATTTCCAAAATGATTTATCTTATGGACAGAGATTGCACAGTGATGCCCACAGGGTTCGCTGGAATGTGATGGAATGTCCTGAAAGACCAAAATTTTTAATTGTAGGTAAAGACAGAAGAATCATTTTAGAATTCATTGTTTTCTCATCAATTGTTGCCACAGATCAAAATGAAGAATTAACAGTTTCAGTTTGATTTTTATGTTTTCCGTTGATTGTTCCAAAAAATATTTCAATAATTAAGGCCACTGCATTGTCATCTCAGGCAACAGAACAAATTGTGCCAATGCTGAGTCAACAATTTTTCCTTGAGGAAAGCAGGTGGAAGTTCATGTCACGTGAGTGAAGCAAACAAGCCAGGATCAACCTATCATTGTTTGTGATTTGATTTGTAATAATCAGAAGATCTCACTTAAAGGAATGTGTTGCATGAATTTGTCATCAAAAGATCATTCAAAATCTATTCATAAAAATATAAGGTAATTGGAGAATGAAATTAATAAGATTGAAAAAGAGATTGGAACTTGGGTGGATGATTTGGTTGGTTCGATCTTTCATCAATGTGGAAGAAAGTTTTAAAAATACTTGTGTTTGTATTAGTTATGATTGTAGAAGAAGTTTTGTAGTTTATCATTTTTGGAAATCTGTGGACAAAGTTGTTAACGAGGTGCTTTTGGTTCAAACCGAAGGGGGAGTTGTTGGAGTCCAGGGAAGTCTGAAACCTTCTCCTGCTCCTCCGGTGGTTTCTTTATATCCCCAGACCTCCTCAAAGATAGCTTAGCCTGCAACCTAAGCTGATGGGAGAAGCTCCCTTCACTTTTGGGAGAACCTGAATGCACCAGAAAGGTGAAAAGATTTTTGTTTTGTGTACCACAGAGAGTTTAGTTGTAATTTTAGGATCTTGCTCTATGTATTATATAGAGACAAGATGGAGGTTTTTTGGGTGTCAGTCTCTTCTTCTTTCTTCTTCTTTCTTCTTCTTTCTTCTTCTTTCTTCTTCTCTTCTCTTCCTTTCTTCTCTGATACCAGTTCCTGTGGTGTGTTGGTTGGTGGAAAAACGTTAATATAGAGAAGACATATCAATAAGATGAGAATTTACTGTTGTTGAAAACAAAACAAAGTACATAAAGTTTTCTTAATTGGTCAATAATAGATATAAAAGGTAGCTGCTGTGAGCTGCCATTGCCTTTCTGCCTTTTCTGCCTTTTCTGCACGTGTGTCCCTGGAGGTCACAGCGCTGGCTGTGCCTCCAAGCTTTTGATAAGAGAAAAATAAACAACCTTGAGAAAAGCAGAAAAAAGCCTTATTTCAGGACATGGGACACTGAAGAAGCAAGAAAGCTAGGCCAGAGACTGTCGGTGAACAAACACCGACAGTGAGCCTCTAACCCTCTTGTTGCATGTTATTTTGGAGTTAGAACCCTTTTCTCCGGAGACAGCAAAAAGCTGGCATTACTGCAATGACTTTGAGAACACTGATGTCAAGAACATAACTTGTTGACTGAGCAGAAGGAAAGCAGACCTCAGATCCTTCCAACTACAGCTTGACAGACTGCCAGTAACTTTCTTACTGGCCCTCAGCAATAATAAAGGCCATGATGATGATTGCAAATCTTCCCAATATTCTTTCTTGGCATCCACACTAACACCTAGACAGATCTTGTCATCTACAATAGTACTTGTCTGGGAGGGGGCAGGTACCTTGGGAGTGATGTCAGAAAAAAAAATCCACCTGTGAAACAGTTTTGCCAGTGTTAATGTCTGAAAAGTCTATAAGACTTAAGTACAGCCTATGTTGTGCAAAATGTGCCATTTCCATGGTATTTGTAAGGAAAGCAAAGTGTCAGACCTGAGCATGCATTTTTTATAAGATCTCTCCTACTCCACCTACTTTAAATTCAGTAGCAATGATGGATGCAAGGAAGGATGAAGTGTTTTGTCGTGGAAGTTGTTTTCACAGTATTTGAGGGAACAAAGAAGAAAAATGGTAGAAGTAAACAACACAGCTATGAAGAGCTGAGGATGACCAGAGCAGGATCTGGGAGGATAGTCATGGGTGAAAACCAGGATAATCCCTGTACTGCTGACCCAGGAATGGTTCTTGACTTCTGAGACTGCTTTTGAGAGACAAATTTACACTTTGTACACTCTGTTAGTCAAAGGATACATAGGTGGTTTTGACTTACCCCGTGGTCATTGTGCTTTTTTCTCACTATAGTTGTTCATAAGAGCTGCCCTGATACACATCCTGTTCTTACAAATCTGCAGGAAGAAGCAGATTTATATTAATGAAATGATTCCATGACAGCTACTATGAAAGGACATTGACTGGATAAACTAGTGAGAAACAGTGGGCTGAGTCTCTTCAGTCATTAATTTAATTATTTAATTTCATTCAAGACTTTTCTTTCTCCAAAAAAGCATAAAATGATGATATTTTGTTCCAGGTTCAAGACAAACCAAAAGGGAGACTGAACTGGGTTACAAAATGTATAGAAACCACTTATCCCTCAGGAACTGAGTAATTAAGAGTTGAGAATAAGTGAAGGTAGTGTCAGTATCAGTAGGAGGTACCCCATGTTCCTGCTCTATTCATACCCTTCTCAAGGTACCTGCCTGAGTCTGGTGGGGTACTGAGCTGGGTGGACTTTTGGACTGACCCTGCACAACCATCCTGAACTTGGTACAGTAATGCAACACCATTTCCCCAGCTCCCTCCAGTGTGTGCCTCAGAAATTCCATTATTGTCCTGCCCAGATCACAATGTGAACAAGACTTTGGAAGTCAAATATTTGATGTATGCAGTGAATAACTTGGGGTCTGGGAGACCCAAATACATTTCCTCTGTGCTGCAGGAGAGTGAAGGAGAGAGATTTTCAACTTTTTGCCTTGCAAATGAGTTATTTTTGGAATCAATGTTTGCATTTTATGCTGTGAAGTCCATGTCTCCTGAAAGGAGAACTTTACTAAAACCACCACTGATCAACTCCTTCCCTTTTGGTGGAACTCACCACCTCTGTTTTCCTTACAAATCTTTTCCCTGCCATATACAAGCAGGAAAGTCATCCTTAAGTAGGTCACTGTTTTATCAGGAGCTTGGTCTTCTGTGTGGGTTAAAGGGAAGAAGTTAGTCATATTCTTGGGACTACACCTCAAATTCATTTGAATATACAACCAGCTTTGGTTGGTTGCCTCAAAAGAAGAGTGCAAACTCTTTCTTTTCCCTTCTAATGGAAAAAAAAAAACCTAGCAGCATGAATATTTGAACATTAAAGAAATGCAGAAAAACTTTGTTTTAATAATGTTCACCTAAATTACAACTGGAAAATAATGGGTTTGGGTAACAAAGAGATCCTGTCTTGGGGAAAAACCCAACCACTTTTTTGAGGAAAATCCCAACCACCATCTACTTTTCCTCTGGATGCAGCCAGACAGGTACCCACAGGTCAAGTGTGCAAGCAGCAGCAATGCATCCTGCTAGCAGGGATGTTAAGGGATATCACTGGTCTCCTCTCTGCTTAAAAGAGAAAAGTACCCTTATAGGATATCCAGTAACATATAATTACTCAACATTCTTTCAAAAATATTTTGCTAATTCAATAAAATAGAATTATTCAAAAGTATNTCCTAAAAAAGCACGTGAATGAAGTGAGAGATTGAACATAGAATCATGGAAGGGTTTAGGTTGGAAGGGACTTTACAGATTATCTCATTCAATGCCTGCTGCCATGGGCAGGGACACCNAATATTTGAACATTAAAGAAATGCAGAAAAACTTTGTTTTAATAATGTTCACCTAAATTACAACTGGAAAATAATGGGTTTGGGTAACAAAGAGATCCTGTCTTGGGGAAAAACCCAACCACTTTTTTGAGGAAAATCCCAACCACCATCTACTTTTCCTCTGGATGCAGCCAGACAGGTACCCACAGGTCAAGTGTGCAAGCAGCAGCAATGCATCCTGCTAGCAGGGATGTTAAGGGATATCACTGGTCTCCTCTCTGCTTAAAAGAGAAAAGTACCCTTATAGGATATCCAGTAACATATAATTACTCAACATTCTTTCAAAAATATTTTGCTAATTCAATAAAATAGAATTATTCAAAAGTATTTTTAGAAGATTTGGCAGTATGATACATTGAATTGGAAAAAAAAAAAAGTTCAATAAATTCTGAGTTATTTTACTATGCAGAAAGTTTCCCCCAAAATGAAGGAAAAAGGAACAGATGCACCCCTCCCCACNCTGGCCTCATCCTGTCAAAAAGGTTTAATAGAAATCTCAAGTTGTAAACCACATAATATAAATTATTATATCTTAAAAACAAACAAACAAACAACCCCCCCCCCAGTGGCTTTTATATATGAAAATGAATAAAAGCTAAAAATGAGATGGAAATTATTCCATTACAGAGAGCTATATCAAAATCAGAAATGAGCTGAGCCCTCTGTGTGTGTTCATGAGTGGAAAAATACAAGAGAGGTCTCTGAAAGGGAAAAATGAATTCTTGTAACAATTTACATGACAAATATGTACTGATTAGTACATGGACTAATTAAACTGTTACATTTTTCCCCCACACAAGATATCACTGGGACAAAAGACTTATCAGCATATTCATGTAAAAATTAGTAAAAGAAGCAGATGAAAATATTCTTGCTCCATGCTTATCACCCCAGAGCCAGTGTGTGAGCTGAGCAATTAACATGCAGGACTCTTACAGCAGGAACTGGACCTGGTCACAATTAATGTGACTGAGAGCATCCTGGCACCTGGCGGCCAAGGCCTGCAGTCTGCATCTTCATGCATGTGCACACCTGGAAGACCCCACCTTGCAAAGCTGCCTCCAGCTCCAGGGACCCCAATACAAGAAGGACATGGAGCTGCTGGAGTGAGTCCAGAGGAGACCACAGACATGCTCTGAGGGCTCTGAGGGCTGGAGCCCCTCTGCTCTGGAGCCAGGCTAGAAGAGCTCAGTCTGGAGAAGTGAAGGCTCCAGGGAGACCTTAGAGACCCTGCCAGTGCCTAAAGGGTCTCCAAGAGAGCTGGAGAGGGACTTTGGGCAAGGGCCTAGAGTGACAGGATGAGGAGACTGGCTTCACACTGCCAGAGGGCAGATGGGATATTGGGAAGAAATTCTTGGCTGTGAAGGTGGTGAGGCCGTGGCACAGGTTGTCCAGAGAAACTGTAGCTGGTCCATCCCTGGAAGTGTTCAAGGCCAGGTTTGTCGGAGCTTGGAGCAACCAGGTCTAGTGGAAGATGTCTCTGCCCATGCCAGGGGAATGGAACTGGGTAAGGTTTAATGTCCCTTCCAATGCAAACTCTTCTGTTATTATATGATTTTATGAAGACAGTGAGAGCTGACATCCCTGGCAGCCCATGGGGTGTGCAGCAACCCTGGGCTTCATGCTTATCCCTGCTTTGTTCATGCAAGAAACAGTTTCTTGCTCAAGCTGAAAGAGCTGGGCATGCCATTTTTTTTCCATGCATTCCAGTAATTTAACTGAGCTTTCTGTGTCAGTCATTTTAGAGTACTTTGTGGCTGATGCACCAGCACCTTGTTGATGCATTTACCCAGAAACAGCAGAAGGTGGAAATTCATATGCTACTTTGGAGGACTCAGAACAAGAGGGAGGTGAAGAGACAGGTCAGACACAATTAGCTACTAGGAAGCATTTAGTAACAATAATGTGTATTCCCAAGCAAGTGCTTTAAAGGTGTAATGTTAAAATTATTTTTATGCTTACTTCAGTCATATTTCAAGCAATTGAACAGTTGAAGTGGATGTTATAGCATTGAGGAACACATTGGTTCCTGGTGGAGTGGCTTCGATCAGGCACAGATCATTCCTCCTTTTCCCAGGGCCCTTCCTTGGACAGCCTGCCAGTGGTGCAGAATGATTTTTATTATGATGTCATTAAAACTCACTGTGTTCAGGAGGTTTTTTTATGGACATGATGTGGCATATCAGTGCACAAAGCATGGTCCCCAGACAGTGATAAGGCTGGAAACATTTATTAGGAAAGAATTGTGGCAGGGCATATCACCCCTCTCCCCAATAGAGGTGGCTGGTGCAGATAGGAGAGATAACCTAGGTGGGCGAAGCCCAGTGGGTATCATCTCCTGGCGCCAAAAGGTCTGGCAGTTTAACAGATGTGGGAAGAGATAAAGAAAACAGGTGACCAAAAGGCCTGTTTTTACACTACAGAAGTACTACAGATTATCACAGAGGCAGAAGTCTCTTACACACTCCCTGGTAACATGTGAGACAATTTCTCCCTGAAGCTTGGATGCAAATTCATGGTTACTTTTCTGGAAATTGAGGGAAAGTGTGCCCCTTCAGCAATTTGGTGGTAAGAAACTTTGGATCCTAAGTGATACTATTTCTCAGATAGCTGTAAATTTAATNGATACTATTTCTCAGATAGCTGTAAATTTAATGGTACCTTTAACTCCGTGTGTATAATACTAGTATTCCCTTTTTGTCTTATTCCTGTGTAGTAATAGTCTAAGTCTTATGTCTGTTAGTTTTGTGTCTATTAATAAATAATTCACTCTATAGAAGTGAATAGAAGAATATTGAAATGAATATAGAAGAATAGACTGAATCAGCCATTATTAAAGAACTTACGAATGAGAGTGGGTCTTGGGGTGCTGGCCACCTCAATAATGTGACTGCCTGCTGCCAGAGGCCTGGACAAAAGGCAGGGACTTATTTAAACCCACATAATTCATTTGTAACAAGCATACAAGCAAGTTTTTATAATATTTTTACCATCATATTAAAATAACATGCCTATAGACAGCCAGTAGAATAAATGATTCGAGCATCAGACCATTTCTTTCAGACTAAGCATTTTGTGATAGCCTACTGCAAACTGCTGCGGTTCTATCTGTTACATTTTAGAAACTTTGTTACATCTTCTCCCTGGCTCAGTGGAATAAGCGTTTCTATTTAACCAAGTGGTCTTTTTCTTTTACAAAGCCTCCTTTTTTTTTCTTGCCTCACAACATGAACTGATGTAGCATCATGGTTTCATTGCGGGTATCATCTTTAAAATAAAAGGGGGTAGGGCTACTTGATGATAGTGTCCAGTGGGCACAAGCAGGATTCTAGAAACCTCCTGGAAGTGAACAAATGGTTCTGTAGTTATTGACGTAGGTTCAGGAGCTTTAAAGCTTATACCACATTGCAAGAGCCCAAAGTGGTGTTACTCTAATCCAGAATTTCCCTTAAGTACAAGAACACAGAGCAATTATGCATTAGAGAAGGATTAATGAATATAATGGGTAATTGGGGTGAAAGCAGAGAGATCCAGAGACAGAGCACAATCGTAGGTGGAGTTTTCTTGGCAGCCAGGGAATTACCTGGCACTGCCCATGCTAAATCAGCTCACTGATGCAGGTTCTTGCATATGCTTCCACCATTTTTTAATCCTTACATTTGACAAAAACTGTGTCAAAGGGAAAATTGAGTGGGGCCAAGTATTTCTTGTTTGTGCCCTTTGTGCATTGTGTGTTTATGGGCAGCTCCATGGTTAAAATTTGCTCTAAGTGTGACAGGCCTGGGCTGGGTAGAGCTCATTGACTTCTACAGTGTGTACATCCAGCATGTTAATTGCTGGTAGCAATTGGTTAATGGGTAATCTGGGGAGGGTATTCCCAAAATCACAGAATCACAGAAGAGTTTGGGTTGGAAGGAACCTTTAAAAGGTCATCCAGTCTAACACCCCTGTCATGGGCAGGGACACCCTCCACTAGACCTGGTTGTCCCAAGATACATCCAGCCTAGAACACTTCCAGGGATGGGACAGCCACGGCTTCTCTGGACAACCTGTTCCAGTGCCTCCCCACACCACGGCAAAGAATTTTCTCACAATATCCCATCTAGCCCTGCCCTCTGGCAGTGTGAAGCCAATCTCCTCACCCTGTCACTCTAGGCCCTTGTCTAAAGTCCCTCTCCAGCTCTCCCGGAGCCCCTTTAGGCACTGGCAGGGTCTCTGAGTTCTCCCTAGAGCCTTCACTTCTCCAGGTTGAACACCCCCAGGTCTCTCCCAGCCTGTCCCTGGAGCAGAGGGGCTCCAGCCCTCAGAGCTGTGTGTGTCATGTCTGTGGCCTCCTCTGGACTCACTCTAGCAGCTCCATGTCCTTCTTGTGTTGTGGACCCTGGAGCTGGATGCATTCTTTTCCTCCCAGCATGGTGTTGTTCAGGGCCAGCATTGCCCCTTTCTGATAGGATGAGTGTACAGTAAGACTGTCTAGGTGGCATTTGTGATCTGCAGATTTTGTCAAGCAACGAGGAGAACAAGAAGTTGACCCTACACCATTGTGGGTGGCTTCTTTGGCACAAGCTGCGAGATAGAAATGAGGAAGACATGTTAGCATTCCCCTTGAACAGTTCCTAGGTGCTTTGGTGGTAGAACAGAGGAGGAGGGGTTGCTGTCTCTCAGAAAGACAACTTTCTAAATGCTTTGGCTTTTGCAGACTTATGCATGGCTAAAGTGATGCTGTTGCTGAAGTCATTTTAAGCATGGGGACTTAGCTCTCTGTCAAACAAATAGCACAATACTATTATTATTATTACTACTATTATTATTGTTGTTGTTGTAAATTATCCTCTTGCTGTGGTAGGTTCTCAGTAAATCCAGTGCAACTGTAGCAATTTATAAAACTGCATGAGTGCTGATAAGTAATTTTTTCATCTGAATGCTTCATACTATTATCAGGAGGCAGCATCTCTGAATATCACTCCTTATTTTGTTCACCCAATGCAATCACAGTGCACTGGCATAGGCCAGGCTGTCGCTATAAATAATCCACACTCAAAGGCACAAAAATAACATTTTATCTCAGCTCTGTTTAAAGCAGGAACAGCAATGACAAAAGTCCTCACAAGCTTCAAAAGCATTCATATAAATCAAAGCAAATATACTGGTTTTTTTTAAACCAAGGTGTTTCTGAAAACAACCATATTAGTCATAATGAATATCAAATTATGTCAGAGCAAACTATTTTCCTTTGAAAACATGGAAACTGGGTTTCGCAACAGAAAAGAAACAGCAAAGGTGTGCATTTTGGCATTGCTAAAGCTTTTTTTTTGGTGTGTTATTTAAATAAACGGTGGCAGTAGAATTTGGATTTGCTGTAGAATTTAGATTGACTATAAGATGAATACTAAACAGAGAGAGCAGTTGTTGATCTTTATTGCCAAGATGCAAAGATGCATTAAATGAAGTCCCAAGGGAGTCAGACCCAGAGCAGGACTGTGCAGTATCTATCCCTGCAGCTATCACAGCCTGCTGGTAGATTTGCAGAGAACTCCACCAGAGAATTATGATGAGTGGAAAGGAGACTTGAAATTCTTCTGTTGTTCAATGAGGAAAAAGAAAAGCAGAGGAATGGGATGTAGAAGCAGGAGTCACTGACGTCAGTAAGAGAAGCAATGTAACCTTCCCCCATACTCATTGATCACAGGACTTCAGAGCAGAGGCACCCATCCGTAGTCCCAAAGACTGGCACCTCCCAGGTGCTTCAGGAGGGAAGGGAAAGGCAGAGCACTGGTAGGTGTTCAGAAGTTTCTCTAAATGAGGGGAATTACATCCTCAGGACATCTATTTATGACACACTAATAAGGAAGATACAGCTCACTGCAGGAGGTTGCCCTGAGGTGTTGTCTCCATCCTTGGAGGTTTTCAAGATCTAGATAGATAACGCACTGAGTAATCTGGTTTGACTAGGTCAGACTGACTCTGTGTGGATGAGGAGGCTGAACCTGAGACCTCCTGAGAACCCTTCCACCTGGGTCATCCTATAATCCTATGAGCTGAAGCTCAAAACTGTTGTCCCGTTTCAAACTGCCACAATCTCTCCCCCACCTGCCACCCATTCTCTCCCATTTTGTCTTGTCCTATTCCACCTCCACTTACCACCTGGGCCCTCTCCTCTGAACTACCACTGGTATCCAGCTGCTCCCAGACCTCAGCTTGTGCCTTTCCCAGCAGCACATAACTGAATTCCAGAAATCATGGCTCTGCTAATGCTGAAATTATCATTCTTCCCATCAGAGCATTTAAATGGAAACTTCTGCATCACATGTGCTTGCCATCTCTCCTCACCTCCAGGGGCATGGTGCTGGGTAATAGCCAAGTTCAGCCCATCTTCTGCCCATGGCATGAGATTTCTCTCCTGGACAGACCACCTGGAAAGAAGGCTCCCAGCTTCCTAGGTCACCTGTGACTCCTCACGTAACAGCCTTGAAGGAATGGTGTTGAGAGCATGGTTGTGAAGCAGAGGGAAGACAAAAATTGCAGGGTGACATCAGTCTTTTAGGAAACCTTCAGTGACACCCAGCAGAAAAGCCAAAGCACGATGGACATAGCGTGAGGCTACAGGAGCAAAACTGGAGCAACTGAAGGGTCAGAGCCAGCTGGGGCCAGAAAAAAGCTTCTGTGGGTGGGTTTGTGGCAGGGGGACCACCAAATAATCAGTTTTGAGGTGGACAAAGTGATAAAAGTGTTGGTGCAGTATTTGGGGATTCAGGGCACTGTGTGAGATAATGATGCTTTTGCTTTGGCTCTGTTTGCTTCCCAGTGCTGGTGACAGCCCTGCTCCATTTCAGGGGCAGTTAGTGGTGCTTGCCAGATGTATTCAGAGAGCACCCATGGTTGTCTTTATGCCTTTTCCCAAGCATTAACACCTAATTTTCAACTTGTTAGTGCATGCCCTGTGTAAATCAAAGCCAATACACAACTGTTCTGTTGTGCAGGATCACAGCAGCTCTTCCCAAATCAATTTTGTTACCCTTCATATTTGTGTAATGGGAAACTCCCCCTTGCTCCTTTTCTTTCCCTGCCAGAAGCATTGCAAACTACATGGATTCAAACCAGACCCCAACTGTCTTCTATTCACTTTCTGTCCTTGTGAACAACATCTCTATTAACCAGGAGACTTTTTTTAACTCATGGTAGCTTTGTTCCTTTTTGGGTTTTTTTGAGTGGGTGAGAGACATAAAGTAAGGATTATTCAAGGAGGAATTGCATACAGAGATGTCTGAAGTGAATGGAGTAATGTTGACAGATTTCTGTATACTCTCTGTCTTGGTTTGAAAGACAGGTGTCTGCCAAGGAAGGTGGGAACCTTCCTGGAATGGAAAATATGGCCCCATTCTCTCCAAATTATTAGAACTTTGAAAGTAAGGGGCTTTCAGGCAAAGATATGGGAAAAGGAATAACAGTTATTTACTAGAATATATATATATGTATAGCAAGGCAAACAAACAGTACCAATGGCAGCAACAACACCCAGAACCATAACCCAGTGCAGCCTCTCTCGGCTCTCAGGCACTTTCCCCGTGGGTGCAGTGCCGCTCACAGCCGGCAGGGGGCGCTGTTGGCTCCCGGCCGGGCAGGGCGGGTGCGATGGTTCCCCCGGCCTGCAGGGGGCGCTGTGCCGCGAGCTCGGGCACATCTCCGCTGGCCTTGCACGGGGGGCGATGGGGGGAGGGCAAGTGACTCCCTTTGCAAAACTCACAGGGGCTAGCTGGGCTCAGTGCCTCTCTGGGTGGCGAGCTGAGCAGCGGGTTGGAACAGCAGAGGGAAGCACACCCCAGGATGGCAAACAGTGGCAAAAAGCCCTGGGGCAGCTGAAGAAACAGCAGGGAGGTTGGGCTGCTCTGGGAGGAGAGAGAAGGTGGAAGGGGATTGTTTCGGTTTTTTTTCTTTTCTCTGGCTCTCATATGTCCCATCTGATGTCCTGGTGACGGCAACAGCAACTGGGCTCCTGCAAGCAGCTAGGAGATGCTTCCTTGGAGAGAGGGAGGGGTGGGGGGGTCCCAAATTTCCCCTGAGGCACCCAAGCAGATGGTGAGGCTCCCTCCCAGTAAGGTCGGGTGTTGAAAGGTCCTAGTTCAACATCCACTCCTACAAGCAAAGGCTCATGCATGGTAAGGAGGAGCAGTGAAGGTCAAAAGTCTGCAGTAGCAGTGAATCCTCTCTGCAGCAGCAGTCCAAAACCAGAACTGTCTCTCCTCTGATCCCTGAGAGAGAGAGAGCTGAGCCCAGTCCCTGACCCCCAGCCAAGTCTCCGTTAGCCCTCCCCCCCCAAACCTCTCATGGTATCTCTGCACTTCCCAAGAGAAAACCCCCCAGCCAGTGAGCTCACTCCTCAACCAAGAGACTGCAGTAAATGCACCCCTTCCTGTCTCCTCCCCATCCTGGCTACATCTTTTGTCTCTTAAGTATCGTCATTCATCATCTCTTAGGCAACAAATGGGAGAAAAATTTCCTGAAAGAAAAAAAAAGAAAAAAACCTAACCTTCAACACCCTCATAATAGAAATTCTAGATAATTTGAAAAGTGTAACAGCCAAATGTAGGTAGGCACCAGCCTGGGGAGATGGACCAAGGAGAATGCTCTCAGCAGCAAGAAGGGGGAGGAGAATATTGATCAGGTCAGGTCATCTAATCTCAGACACAGCATCATCCCTGCTCTGAAAAGTCAGGTCACCCTTCTGGGATATGGGAGAGGTGACATTTAAATTCAGAGGTGTGCAGAAGACCAAGGATTTTATGACCTGGAAGGTCTGAACTGAAAGACTGACACTGAAAGACCCTGCTGAAAGTTGCCCAGCTCTCCCCAGGCTTCACACAGATTTCTGAGGAAGAAATGGGGAAGGAAGCAACTAAGCCAGGAAGCTGCAGTAAAGCCTGGTTTGGGAGTGGCTTCCCAGTTGTTCCTTTGCTCTCTGGGGTTCAAGTCATAAGGCTTTTATTCTCTTTGCAAGAAAAAAGCCTTGCTCTCACTTTTTGACTATTTTCAGACTCATGATGTAGTAAAAGCACAGCAAAGGTCACATAACTCCCTGGGAGTGGAGGAAGACGGTCAAAAGCAGAAAAATCTGTGCAGATAGTGAAATGAACAGGGCTTTATTAATATTCAGCTCTTTATTAAATAAATTGGCTGGGCAGGGGGGAGCCTGACCAGACACGTTCCCACTGTCATAGCTCCCACTGGCAACCTGGAGGAAGAGGAGGTGGTGTGCAGGTCTGTTGCTAGGATGCAGTGTAGCAGATGCCAGCATCCTGCCCTCATGAACACCCAGGAAGGCTTGCTTTCTCAGCTTGGAGTCCAGGGTACACACACTATTCCAGTTCCTTGTAAGTCAGTGTGACAGCCCAAATCAGGATTAGGAGATGTGTCTACCCTTTCCTCAACCTGGGGTCTTTTAGTTCTTTAAATGTGTGTTGGCTCATTGTCTAAGGGGTTCT
>VZTN01021092.1:1131-18419 GCA_013400515.1 Erpornis zantholeuca
AGCAATGACAAGTTTTGGAAGGAGTGAAGACCACTGAAAGCACTCTCACCCTTTCAGCCAGTAGCCCTAACAGGGAAGGCATGAGGAATGCCACCTCTCTATTTTAGGAAGACGTGAACAGATGAGTTTATGTTTATAAAAACACTGCTACGAGCACTCCATTTCCTTCCCTAGCTTCCACTAGCTGCCCACCTTCTACATGTTTAATACATGGGAATTTTACTAATGTATTGTACCTTTGTCAAGAAAAATATATTCACCATAAATCTAAATCTAAACCATGCATAACTTAAAATCATCAAGGGAAGGGAGCAGGTGACTAAGTGAAACTGCAACAATTCTAGCAGTTAGCCATTTAACAACAGCATCTGAAAGCATTATTTCCCTTCCTCCTTTTGTCCATTAAATCAATCAGATGAAGGGTTGTTTCATCCCTCCAGCACAGTAGTCCACTTCAAAATGCCATAGCACTGAAAAACAACTGCTGTCTACATGCAGTTATGTGAATATGAAAAGAAAAGCTGTAGAATGGCAAACTAGTTTACATTTATAGTTCGGACTCCAGTCTGTCCACCATTACCAACAGCACTGTTTTCTCACCACAGCTTCAGAAACAGCAAGTACCATTTATTTTCGTAAAGCCTGCTGCTTTTCAAATATGTCACAAGCCCATCTGTTGAGTCAAAGAAAGGGATGTCTCTAAAACTTTAAAAAACATGGCCTGAAAATTAGGCTGAATTCAAGCCAAAGGTAGCAAGTGCCTGTGTATGAAGTATTGCTGTGAGCTATGTTAAAAGGGTAAAGGAACTTTAAATATGCTGTAAACCAGATATTAATCTCCTGAAACACAGAAACTTCTTGCTCGCCACTTTCAATAGAGAAAAACTTGGCTAAATATAACAAACTAAAATATAATTGGATGTCAAATATCCTTGTTCAGGCAGTTCCACTGTGGCCTTCAAAACCTGGAATTAAGTTAATTGAATTAATATCCAAATCACAATCCCAGCAGCTTTTAAGTGTGTTTGTTAGGGAGCTTTGATGGTCTGCTTCCACAAGTGTCCCAAAAAAAAAAAATTATGTTGACAGATTTTCAGCCCTGAACATTGCACAACTGGCTGGAGGACAAAGCAGGGAGTTGCCTGTCTGCAGCATCCGATCAGGAGAACCATCTCTTTGCTCTAAAATTCCAGCTGCTACAGGATCAGCATTATCCTTACCAGTTCACTTTTTAAACTTGTTACAAACACAGTGGGAATGAAAAGTCTGTTTCAAGTCCAAAATGCAAGTTACGAATCAGAAATACATCTCTAGTGTATTTCACAGCTGGTGTCCCTTAGCACAATAGCTATTTAATGTTTTGTTTTCTTAAAAAGCTCCACAAAAATATCACAATTCTTTCATAAGCAAAACACAAGCTGCCATCCCCACTCCAAACTTCAGACCAGCAGAGAAAAAGGTCCTATTTTTTATTATGAGGGAGTTAGTAAAGGAAACTGCTTTTCATTTTCTGTCGGACGTACTCATAAGGAGAAATCAGTAGCAAAGCTGTGTAGAAGTTTCATTAGAAAAATACATCACGGCTTGCAATTCCCTCTTTTCCCTTGATTTCCATTTTTTTATAAACACAAAATGCAGGTCATGCCCTTGAGCTTCTGCCAATGGACGATTTTACAGAAAGGCCATGTGAATAACTGAGTGGTTCAATATGAAGTAAATGACCAAAGAAACAAAATAAGAGGATGATAGTTGTTTCAGATGAGATTTCTCTTTAGCAGGAACTGAGTTCACCAACATCTGAAAAAGGAAAACTTTCACCAGCTTGACATAACAAACTCATTAGTTCAGACCATGTGAGAGTGTCCTTCAAAGTTAATTTTCCTGAAATCTGAAGTTAACCAATATTTATTTAATTCACAAATTAGTTTAGACACATCACTCCACTTAAAATAATAAAGGTCAATTTGGAAAAAATATTAATTTTTAAAAATCTATGTACAGTTTTCAACTGTGGATCCAGCTCTTGTTTAGAGAGTTTTACTGGGATTTGAGTTGCAAATTCATCTTTGGCCAGGAAAAAGGAACAGCCACAAAGCAACCATAAACAGAATAAGTATCTTCCAGCTGTTACAAAAACATACTTTGCCTTACTTTACAAAATAATTTTATCCTACTGTTTTTAAACCATTTGCAGAAGTTTTCTTGGGTGAGATTTATGGAGAGTTAAGCAAATAAAAAAAACAACCATTGAGTCTTCTGTGCTACAGTATACAGAAAGAACAACTCTCTGTCTAGCTGCCTTTCCCTGCCTGTCAAAGCAGACACGAGGTTCAGCCCATGGCTTTCAGGTTTCCTCGAGATCATGGGCTAGAAGTGGGAATTACCCATAAAACAATTCCATAATGTAATTACCATTATTTTTAATAATACAGAGCCATCAGTGTACCATTATGACCAAGACAGAAGGGAACATTTGCAATAGTCATTTTTGCTTCCACATCTACGTGCATAAACAACTGATAGAGTGCCTAAAAAGTTCTACAGAACTTTTCACAACAACATCACACAGGTCTGGCTGAAGTCTAAAAACATCTTGGTGATCAAAGTCTCTGTACACCGGAGGGACTTTTTTGCTTTATATTTATTTTTTTGTCTGTATGCTTTCCCAACTCCTATACCACCGTTGCCTTAAATACAGCAAAAATCAGCTAAAGTTACTAAAAAGCAAGCCTCTAATCCTCCCCTCACCAAAACCAAGGCAATACAAGAATAAATAAGGGAATACTTGTTCCTTTGGAGCATTCTTGAAGATTTTTCTGGTCACAAATTTGATATGCATAGTTATTCACTCTACAGGTTACCACTAAGGTAAATCTCTGCCTGCTGTTTTCTAACTGTGACCAGATAAAAAAAATTGGGCACCCCAAGCATTCAAACCAACCACTTGCACATCATGGAGCTCATGGTCTTCCATATACTGCCATAATCTTTCCAGAAGTCAAGCAGAGGAAGCCATGTCAAAACATTAGCAAGTCATGTCAATGTGCTCCATGAGCCAAAATACAATATTCAGTAGTAGACACTGAATACTCTCAACTGATGAAATGTAATGTGTTTCCATTTCAGATTAAATTAGATTTTAGGCAAAATAGATAAAATAACAAATCATAAAGTGATTTTGCTTAAACACATACAGTTGCAGCCAGCTGGAACAAAGTGACACTCTTTCAACTTAATGCATTTTAGTTTCCAAGACAGACTGAGAAAAAAGAATGCATCTTCATCAGAAAATATATTCCTGACAGGACTAATACACACTAGATAGATCTTGACACAAGTAATACACATTAGATAAATATTTAGTCTGTTTGAAGAATTTATCTATCAAGTCCATCCAGCTTTATGATCTAGTCCCTCTTGCTCACTTATGTTGAACCCCTGTTTTAGCACAGACTGCAGAGAAACAGACCAGAAGTTTTGTTAAAATATTATTTAGTTACACCACATTTCAAAATATTTTGTTAAAATACTCATCATGAATAAAAACTTTCAATACTTCTTTGAGAGACCAATGTCAGGAAATCGAATTAATAAAGCACGAACAATCCATTACAACAGAAAGATCAAATTATAGGAGTAAATATGATAAATAAATAGTGGTGTTTCATCTCCAGCTGGGCTTAAAACCACGACACATGGCAACAGAAATCAATGACAAATCTCGCATTAAACGAAGCAGAGCTGAGATTTTTGTTCTGTTTCCAGGAAACACAAATGCATTACATCAGTTGAGATGCACTTCCCATCAGGATGACTCGATTGCAGAGTCCCTTGGTAAATGACACTTGAGAAGGAAAAAGCTACTGAAAACATCATTGACCTCTCCCGCAGAAGCTATGTATCTCTGCCTTGTTCACAAAGCACTAAAAATTTTAGGAATCCAAAGAAATTAGAGGCATCATTAATAGAATCTCAATGCTACCAAGAGAAGACGCAACAACAACACAAACCCAACAGATCTTTAAAAAATCAGAAGTAACAAGACATGCAATTGCCTTACTGGCTTGTCAGCTACAAAATTTGCCCCTACAAATAGATTTTGACCTTGGTATTAATTGTAATCAAATTTGAACGTGCCATACATGTGTCAGATGAGTTCATGAAACCCAGCAGCTGGGAAGACCACAGAGACATGAACAAACGTCCACAGAAGCTCTGCCCATCTTATGAGATAGCAGTAATTCCAGGCAGCAAGAAATGGGTGGAGAAAGAAGAAAAGGAAAAGCATCAGGAATATCCAGACTTCAGATCTAATGACTACTGAATTGATTGGGGTTTAGGGGTTACTGGTCTTTGTTTTACTAAATTTGAATTAAACAGGTGCAGAGTTGAGTAGATCTATGGTGTTTCAGCAGAAAAACCAAGCAAGCAAAGTTGCTAAATTATGAAGAGATAAAATAGGAGAGCAGCACTTTGGGTGGTACCCAAGTTATACACTGCTCTAAAAAAGGAAAGCATTATGTCAGTAAGATGACAATATTTGTATTGCAGCGTTTTACCAAAATAATTCATAAATACACAGATTTTTTTCAGAACAAGATTATTACCAAACAAGCCTGAGATTGAAATAAACTACTAAAAACTAACTAAAATCCCAACCCTTAATTCAAAAGTTGCACTGAACTGCACATCAGGTGATCAGTTGATAAAACTGAAGGACTAAACCTTCACAGGCAGATTTTGACAGCCAGACAATATAAAAGACACCAGCAAGTAAAGTAAACATTTAACCTCCAGCAGTACAGGACAGGAAGTGACTGCAATCCATGCTTCTGCGTGTAAATGACAAAGTGCACACTGAATAGCAGCCTAGGGAAGTATCAGTAACCATCATTTAGACTGAATATATATTACTTTACAATTTTAAAGGTACCCATCTATTTCTCCTTATTTACACCCTATACTCCTCCCAAAACCCAATAATTATCTTGAAGTTCAAGAGCTCTGACATAGCTTCAGAAAGATTTCCCTACTGATGCAAAGACGCAGGTTTGAGTTACAAAAACATCTGCAAAAAAACCATTACATTGTCAAGTGCAGTTCTCCCTCAGTGGGTCTAATCTTTCACTTTTTAAGCAACAGCACTGTAGCACAATTAGTTGTGGCCAGACCATACCAGTAAAAAAATAGGAGGAAGAAAGTATGTTTTGAAACTCAGAGCAAATTCAATGCAAAAGGTGAAGTAAAACTGCCTCAAATTCTAATGCTTGAGATCAATAAATGAGGCAAAAAATGGAAAGTACCCAGAAAACTATTACTTCCAAATACAGTCAAGAAGCATCTGAATAATGTCTCCTAGTTTGTCTTTAACATGTTTTGTCTTTCCTCCATTTTTTGTCCCCCCAGTCTTTTTGACGATGGTGAGGTAAACTTTATTGTTCTTACCATTTCTCACTAAATGTAAAGCTATCTGCTAAAGCATTAATTCTTTCCTCAATTAAAATGGAACTTAGAAAAGTGGCAGCAGCAGCAGAAATAGATCTAATCAAAACTAATAATTACCTCACACTTCATGCTTTTAATGGAAGAACCTTTAAAGGGTTCTTGTTGTCCTTCAACTGTTGTCCTTGAAGGGAATGATGCACTGTTATGTTTTTTTACAAACACAAGTTAAGTCACAGGAAGCTATAGCAACATTCTGCTTGGATCATTACAACAATGTTGTCTGACAGAGGGATCTCCAGATTAGAAGCCAAGTGGTAAAGTCTCATTGCGACTCTGCCATTTTTCTACTTTGTAGCCACTCACCTACTTTGGGAAGGTTTCCACAGCTGCTTGGAAAGAGGACAGTGTTGTTAATTTGGCAACTTCCTGGGTTTGAAAACTTCCAGGTTTGTTTTGAGAACTAGTTTGTGTTCACTCAGTGCTTGGGGCAGGGGCTGGGTAGGGGTGGTGGATATAACTATTTCAGGTTATCTCCAACCACTGACTGACTAAAGAAGCTGGTGAATAGTCTTGTACTTCTGCCTAATCCCTTTCCTTTTGCATTCTTCAGTAATATGCAAGCAACAAGAGACTATTACTGCCCCATTGCACAAAAAAGGATATAAAGCTACCAGAGTGCATCCAAAGGAGGGTCACAAACATGGTGAAGGGCCTAGAGGGGAAGACATATGATGAACAGCTGAGGTCACTTGGTCTGTTCAGCCTCCAGAAGAGGAGACTGAGAGGAGACTTCATGGCAGTAACAATTTCCTTATGAGGGGAAGAGGAGGCACTGATCTCTTCTCTGTGGTGACAGTGACAGGACCCGAGGAAATGGCCTGCAGTTGTGTCAGGGGAGGTTTAGGTTGGATATTAGGAAAAGTTTCTTTCCCCAGAGGGTGGTTGGGCACTGGAACAGCCTCCCCAGGGCAGTGGTCACAGCACCAGCCTGACGGAGCTCAAGAAGTGTTTGGACAATGTTCTCAGGGCACATAGACAGTGCTCTCGAGCTCATTATGTGATTCTTGGGCTTGTTCTGTGCAGGGTCAGTAGCTGGACTCGATGGTCTTGCAGGTCCTTTCCAACTCAGGATATTCGACAATTCTATAAAAAAACTTATTTCATGCCCACAAAACTTTCATGCAAACACCACCACTAGAAAAGCCTGGAAGAAAACTAGCAATTCCATCTCTATAAAAGTCTTCACAGTAGAATTAAAAGAATTTGGGGGATGCTATGAAAAAAAAAGAAGATACCAAGTAACACTTCCTATCAACATCATGCACATTCTGGGCTGGGTAAAGTACTGGGCAAGAGAAGCAAAAGTCCTGTGAGGAAAAAAAAACCTAACACCAGACCAAAAAAACCCTGAGCTTACAAGCAGAAACCTTCATAAAGCTGACTTCCAAAATGATAAAGTTTATGTTAAATAGATCATGCTATATCCCCATCTTCCACGTTAAAGAACATATTTTAAATATACACTTCCAACTCATAAACATGCCTGCACAAGGGGAGGAGTACTCATGTATAGAAAGAACAGCCTTAAGGAGGAAGAATTAGGCCATTTATTTAAACAGAAGGATTCGTTTATGTGAACTTCAAGTGACCATGGAACTATGGCGTAAGTGTACCAAGCACAGCCAAGCTGATCTAAGATGAGGTGCTGATGAAAGGGGTTATCCTGTCATCAGCTCCCAGCAACAGGCTGACGTGTCACCAGGCTTCCCATCAGCACCAGTGACCCTTTGACTCCACAGATTCAACTTCCTGAACTTATTCAGGAAGTTAACTAATAGAAAAGTTACTCTACACCAGAAAGTCAACAAGCACCCAACACATCCCAGCCCCCTGAAACAGCCTGCTTTGGGATCAGACATGTTCCAGAATTAACAGACAGAAAGGGAATGAAGCAAGACAGGGTAACAGTTTATATCCTCATTGCTCCCAATAGCCTTTTGCAACCTGCTTCTAGAGATTACATGTGAGTAGGACCCAAGGTCACCTTTGCAGCTCTTCATCCATCACAGCAGCCTACAGCTCAGTAAGTCAGTGGACCTTCACCTCTGCATCTATCACAGGTTGGGAAGCCAAACAGTGTGCTTGAGCCTTTTTTCTGCTACTTTTGCTGAGCTGGTCGTGACTTCAAGCAAAGAAACACAGGTTAAGTATCTCAGTTGTTGCTAGCAGACCTGCCAGAGCTCATCTCTGACACCTAAAACATACCAAATACGAGTTTAAGCTAATATTAAAGTCTTTATAGAGGATTTAAAATCAGTTTGTCAACCCAAGTTTAATTTCCAAAGTGATGTTCAGAACAGAACTATATTTAAACAAAGCTTAAGCTTTAACAATTTATGTTCTGGCAAAAGAATTCAAAAAATCCAATATTGCTCAATACAACTGTGTAATTGTTCTCATGTTCTCTATTCAATTTTGATATATACAGCAAATTTCAACTTTTTTACCATTCCTCCCTTCAGCTCCATAAACAGCAAAAGATTGTGAAAGAAGAGAAACATAAACCTTCTTTTTAGAAGTGCTTGGGAAAAAGTGTTTCTTGGCACAGCAGAATGGCTAGTTGCTTTGATTCAAACACAAGTTGTTAAAACAAGATGTTGCAAAGTGCTAAGAGAGTAGTTCAATTTTAAAGAAGTACAGACAGCTGAATGAACAAAAGCAAACAAAAAATTATCCTTGCAGTCAAATCAGAAGGTAACACCTGCAACATCATCTTGTAAATAAGAACCAAGTCTTGTCATGGACAAGTACGAGGTCACCATCATCAAAGCAGCCAACCACAGGGATGTTAGCTATACTCACAACATACCCACAGCCAGAGCCACCCAAGGCCATTCATGTTAAGAGACAGAGAAGGGCATGTGCTCTACGTGTAGCCAGAATAACACTTTAACAAACTGTTAGGGAAAAAAAAAAGCAGGAACAAGGTGGGTAAGTCATTAAGCTACAATTAAAGCATGTTAAAAAAAATAAAGAAATAAAAAGAAAATATAAAAGGAAATAAAAACCACATGGGGTAGAACAGTAAAACTTTCAGAGAGACCTTAACAAACAATGGTAAAGGACATTCTCAGCTGGCATAAACAAAAGATTGTCAAATAGCAGCCAGCCTATTCATGAAGATAATATTAAGCTACAAAAAGTAAAGAAACAAATTAAAATATTAACTGTCAGCACATTCATAAAGTATATAAGATTCACTAGGCACACTTATGTTGTTACAGAAAAGGAAAAAGTTAATAGTTAAGTAGAAAGATAGCATTTGTGACATTAAAAAGAAAAGTAACACACTTTAAAAACAGTAATCTTTTACTTCAGTCAAATCTTGTACTTCATTGAAGAGATTCCCTTGAAATTTGATAATTTGCTGGAAGATATTTACATATCAAGGCTTTCATCTACCCCAAAAGAAACCTCTTAAAGTTTATAAATAGCTTTCCCTATAAGAATGAACATTTTCTTCTGCTGTAATTCCATTCCTTTAAGCAATAAAAATGTTAAATTCCTTTTACCATTCCAGTCTTCTCCCTATACTAGTTCTGATTTTTGTCCCTTCAATACTGCTGTCTTAGATGGACAAGCCTCCATCATCTTTCATTAACTCAAGATATTTAATACCACCACACACACTTCATCCATCCTTGTCAATTGACCAACTTTGTGTCTTCTTGTTCTCCTGTGAACATTCACATACACATTTTAGTCACAACTTCCAAAAATCCTTTCAAAGCAGCAAGTCCAGGAAACAAAGGCAGAAAATATAAATAACTGTGCTGACTCAGGCAGCAAGCCATGTCCTCCAATATGGGCCCTTATTCACTGGATGCATCTTTCATTCAGGACTTTGTAGAACCTGTGGTTCACTCCCTAGGAGAACTTGGTCTGTAGAAACAAGGTCTGCCACTGCCACAAACAGTTTAGACTGTTTCGTTCCTCTGCTGGTCCCTAGAGCTGTATCCCTAAACGAGTAATTGAAACAGCCTAGAAAGTACAGGGGCATGACACAGCTTTTGTCTGCAGAGCTACACTCTTCTCCTTTCACAAGGTCCAAAGAGCCAAGTATAATTCCCAGTGCTTTTTGGGAACAGTCTGCCTTTGCTTACTCCCAGCATGCATGCAATTAGGCCTCAGTCTAAACTGGACCAAAGAGCATGCTAAAAATTAAGCAGAAAAGACAGGACTAAAGCTCAAGCCCACATCCTCTGTGCTTAGTACAAAAAGTCCAAAAAAGGTTGGAAAGAAACATGCAATCTACAAGCACATTCCTACCCACAAAAAGTCTATGAAAGCTCCTGCAACATGCCAAATGATCCTGTTCTCTCTACCTTCACAAGAACTAAGGCAGAAGTTGTACAGGGAATGCACAATTCTAAAAACATTGGAGGCTGCAGGTCACCCATACTCTCTGATGTCTTCAAAGCCCTTCTCAAAACAACACCTCCAGTCCCAAGACCTTCTCGCATTCGTAAGCATGAGCTGAAGGCATGTAGCTGAACCACATTTAACACTCAAGATCCATGAAAAAGCAGCTTCCAAGGGCAGTTGTCTCAGGAGTCTACCGGTGAAAACTGAAGTCTGAAGAAACCGGAACATTGAGACACATCCACAAAAAAGCAATTTGCTGTCAAGAATGAGACACGGAAGCCTGGCAGGATGAAACCTGAGCATATTAGCTAAGGCAGTGCCTGTTTTGAGAACAGATGAGTTCAGTTTCCTGTTACATCAAACAGTAACTTTCATCAGTCCTACGTGTGCTCAAAAAAAAGCAAGAAGAAAAAATTTTTACTGACATCACACTTAGGGCTGGGCAGACAGTGGCGGATTAGGAAATACAATGAGTCACTGCAAATACAGAACACATCGTGAGCATTTTCAAACTTCCATGCAAAATTTCTTCTTACCAAAAAATCCAGAAAACACTGTTTAAGTGAACCTTACCAGAAGAAGAATAATAGCACCATAGTGCCTTCACACAACAAAAGTAGTTGGGGAAAACAAAAACACTGTAAAAAGGACAGTATAAGACACCAGACCACTGCAGGAAGAAACAAAATCAACACAGTTCGGCAACCAAGAAGGAAACATTAGCTAAAATAAGCTTATGGGTGGACAAAGGGGAAGTAATATAAAGCTGAAATTACAGATACAACTGAAAAACAGGCATGCAAAGAAAGGACGACTGACAGAGCTATGTTCCGAAAAAGAATTCACTCTAGAGAAGCTGCCAAGGTATCTGTATATGCATGAAAGAAAACCAAAATATAAACACAAAAAAACCCAGTTTAAGTAAAAGAATGAGTTATCATAAACTTAACTGCTATGTGTTTGGGAAAAAATCATTAGTGAAATACTGAGACACTTTTTTTTTTTTTAAGACTGAGTCAAAGACCTATAGAAGAAAGAGAAGTAGCTTCACCCAGTTGAGAAGAAAATAAAATAAGACACTATGGAAGAAATACAATGGAGATATAAAAACTAGGCAGTGAGGAAAATTACAAAAGAATAAAAAGGATGCACATTTAGCTGCCATAACTCGGGATAAGCATCTTATTCTCTGAACCACGATGTTGCAGAAATACTACTAAAATATACATGACAAAGAAAGTGGCTTCTTTCCTGCCAATTTGGAAACTTCCCCACAGGGTGAAGCAAAGCAAG
Organism: Erpornis zantholeuca; assembly: GCA_013400515.1. NCBI lineage: Eukaryota > Metazoa > Chordata > Aves > Passeriformes > Timaliidae > Erpornis > Erpornis zantholeuca. Next base: position 12,295 of record VZTN01021092.1, read on the forward strand.
CAGTATTACTAAGGTAAGCATAGTAATGCAGTGCTTGTCAGCAGCTGCAAATACCAGCTATTTCGGGTACATATGGGTCAGAAGGATTAGAGATGTGACATTTCCATACAAATTTATTAGAACTTCAGATGCAAAAGTTTTCTTTTCTTTAGGAAGTATTTGTGGCTTGACATTAGGGCATTTCTTTTTGATACAAGTGGAAAGATAGAGGAAGGAAGAATGCTGAAATTATTACCAGCTGAATAAACTTCATTGAGAGAAGTTCAGCTCTGTTGCATGGGAGTTGGTTGATAATGCAGAAACAAGAAATCAGATCGATAAGTGCTAATGAAAACATTAAAATTTTTCAGATGGAAGGTGGAGTAACTGGTCTCAGACCCTGACAATCTCTCCTCTGGGTCCCAGCACCAAAGAATTACTACTGCTAGCAGATTACTACTGCTGCTTCTACACTGAGGTTTTTCATTAATATTTTAATTAGATATCAGTAACATTACTATGGGTTCTCTGAAGGCAGTGAATAATACTCACAAGTCTTCTCTTTTAGCATTCTTGAGCCAGAACTACTTCAGAAGGTCTTAAAGTGATACATTGTGATAAGTGACACATTGAAACACAGACCCAACACTAGTCCTTCTGAGCTGCAAGATTTGGCATCTCTTAATGATGAGACATTTCATTGTTAAAAATCTCACCCAGACTAAAATTTGCTATCAATGTATTTCCCAAAAGAATATGAAATTTGTAAAAACTGATTTTTGTTCTTAATGCCACCTGTGACAAAGTGCTTAGGAGCTAGAATTAAGAAAGCTTCCTGCAGCAATAAATCACTGGGAACAGATATATTAAAAGAATTTTGAAATAAAGGAGTTCTTTGTAAGTATATAAATGACATATTTTTTTAACTAATTCATATTCTTGCCAAGTTCTTTTTTTTTAAGACATAATTAGCATACTTCAGTATTGAAATAAAGTATTCATAGAGTGAACTAAAAGTAAAGATTAATGCATGACTTTACTGTAAAAATTTAGAACTTTCTAACCAGATTGTCCTTCTCCTGCAAAAACAAACACATCATGAGCATTCTGGAATGTTCATTTGTTAACAAAGTCCTGGTGGCGAGTCTGTTACCTGCCTTTTGAACTGCCTCATTTGAGTGTGCAACACATTATTACAGTGTCTGGCATAGCAGGAGCCAAAGTCTTCAATAAACACCAGCCAGGCTGGTTCCTCCCACACTAATTATGACAGCTTGACAAGAAGTGGTGAAGAAACCACAGAAATATGACACTTTCTCACAAGCTTTTAAAAGGGGACAAGGATGACAAGGGAAGCCCACCTGCCAGGATGAAAATCCTGTCTCCTCACCTTGAAACAAATTAGAAAAAAAAAAAAAAGAAAAAAACCAAACTTGCATCATTTAACAGCAGAGCTCAAAGCTGAGACTTGATTCAACACAGTTGCCAGGTTCAACTGCATCAACTTGTCACATCCCCAAGCCAAGCGAGGCTGAGCTGCGAGAGCCTTCAGATGGCAAAGGCAGCAGCGCTCTGGGAGCTGTCAATCAGTAGGTGGCACTCTTCAAACTCCGGCCGTGGGAAGCCAAGCGCCAGCGCAAGCGAGGACACACTACGGAGCAGCCTGGATAACACCAACAAGAAATACTGACCTGGTTTAGCCATAACTGACATCCATGCATTCCCCATGAATGCAACGGCTTCAGTTCTATAAGAGATAAAGCAACTCTTGTATGTGATCTCTGAAGTTCCTAGAAATTACAATTTTTGGGTGCTATAAATGTTTTGGATGAACAGTATCGTACACTACTATAATAAAACCAGTACCTTAAGAAATTATTTATTACATCTGCAGGACACTTTGAGTGCAGCATTGTAGATAATTATGTAAGTCAAACTCATGACTGAAATTTACCTTTCTTGAATTTAACAGAACATAGCGTAACTATTTAGGTTTCATCACAGCTGTTCTTCAAAGCTGGACAGTAAAGTTGTTACAACAATGAGACATCTAACCAAATCTTTTGGAACAATATATGAATAGTTATTTCTGTGAAATTTGCTAGTGAAGATGCGGCCAACACACCCAAAGATTCAATTGTTTCTAGGACGAGAGGTAAAATCAATACAAGGTATAACAAAAATGGGAACACTGTTCCATTTTTTAAAAAAGTGTCAGACTCCCATCCTTGCAAATAGTGTTTCCTCATTTAACAATTATACAGGGGTTTTTTTAATTTAAAAAAATATTGAAATCAATACACTTTACTACTTATTTGATAAAACAGTAACAAGAAAATCAGATTTAGTAACAATGTTTGGGTACAGGTACTTGTAATTGAAACAGCCAGCAGAGGGAGTAGAAAAACAATTTAAAAAACCTCAAACAGTCTTTTTTCTTTTTAAATATTTTTACTTACGATTTTAACTTTCTTTTAGAATGCAATATTAGTGCCAACAGTGCAGAAATATTATAAAATAAACAAAAAATCAAAATCTAAAGTATTAAATAGAATTACTTGAAACTCAAATATTTTTTAAAGTAGCATTAAATAATGAGCTGATACTAAACTCAATCTGAAATACAATTTTAAACACAGATAAGGTTAACATCAATCAACAGGCTGCAAAAACCATTTCCAAGTGATAAATCCACTGACTCAGGCTCTCGTTCTTAACTTTCTGAATCTAAAACTAAGTTCATGATTTCCTAATATTGAAAGAATGTTGGTTTTAATCTATTTGTATTAGAATACAACACAGAATCTTAAAACTAAAGAAAAGTTACTGTTGTACTGATCTGTATGACAGATAATATAAGAACAAGTCAGCCAGGTATGTGCCCTAGATCACTAGTGGAAATAAGCATTTGCATGACTGTTTCAAAATCAAGTCACTAAGTCATGTACATGCTGGATAAAAACTCATTTTTACACTTCAGGTTTTCACCGTGTCCAGCTGGTGAGGGTGACTTAACCGTGAGCAAAAGGGAAAAGGACACAAACGGGGTGAATGAAGCTGCCAGCCTTGTGTTAGAATATCAAATAAGCTGCCAACCTTCTCACACAAGTGGCAAAAAGAAACCATCTCCCAACTCATCTAAACTGTGCATAATCACACCATCCACAGTCCATCTCACAGGAGGAGCAAGGTTACTGAGTTGACAGGCAAGGCGTTACCACCTCTCTCAAGGCTTATGAGTGCTAGGTACTCCCAAGCCATCAGGCAAACACAGGCAGCAGAGCTGAGGAGTCAAAGGGACAGAACACTAGATATTCCAAATGTGAACTGCACGTTTTACAGGTAACCATTTGTAAAAATACCTGACTTGGCCAAGCAAGCCTTTATCCACTGTTAACAGACTGTGCTTGCATGGATTTCATTGCCTTTCCCTGCCATTCCTTGCTGTCTGCCCTATGTAGTGTTGTGTTATCCCACTAAACAGAATGGCAGTGCTGCAGACCGGGATACATGGTGTTCCTATACATTAATGCAAAACGTAAAACACCAGTCCTGATGGGAGCTGTTGAATGGCATCACTTATCATAACTATATCCTACTTTAGTGATAATTTTGCTTTCAATTAACCTGGAGTCAGAATCCATGGGGTGCAAACCGGAGACAATTCAATTTTTTACATCACCTAAATTTTAAGCATGATTTAATAGCATGATTTAATTGAAAAACCAAAATCTGTCCACCTTCACACAAGGGATCATTGCTGAAGATCAGCACCCTGATCTACTTATAACACCCTGACTGCAAAAAATTAATACACAGACCAGGGAAAAACAAGAGTCAAGACAAGATTAACTTTCCCATTAGATCGAGTAATGGTAATACTTTTCACATTTTTTGAATTTTAACTGTTATTTTCTTCCTGAACAGATCTTACTACATGTATTATTTCTTAGAGTGCTGCTTAATCAGAGAGTCTTAGCATCTGACATGTGAAGGTACGGACTAAAAAAGCCAGAAAAAAGATAATTGTATATAATAACAATATGCTGTTAATCCTCTGACAAGCAGAAAGCCCACATTCTGTAAAAAACTCATACCTGCCAGCAGGGACTCAGATGGGACACAGATGACATATGTTACACCTGCACCATGAGAGAAGACCTTGAATATGAAAGGAAGATGAGATGCTCCCCTAAAGGTAAGACATTTCCCAGAGACCTGAAATACTGGAATATCTGGCAACTTGCAGCATTCCAAATATGACAGAACTCTACTGGAGTATTGATCCAAGATGTTCAATACTAAACGTTTCTTAAAACACTGTGTTACGCACTTTAAACAGTTAAGAAAAACAACATACACCACAAGAAGTTCATAAAAGCTTCTGCAGTCCAGTGCTTCATTAGGAATTTTAATAAGAAAAATGGCCAGATATGGCACAAACTGAGTATTGCAGAACCTAAAATTTTAATAAGAGCAATAATAATAATAACCTTCTAACAAAATCCTGACTGGAGAGCATGCAAGTCGAAAGACCTCAGAGATTAAAGAAGAACACATCTCTAGCAATTTCACTGGTTTCCACTATTGAGGATTCTGTTATGACACTTTTAAATCTTCTTTCCAGAAGCACTCATCTCAATTCTCTTCCCTACAGAACTCCTGCAGGTTCCCTGCAAAAATATTTAAGGTCTTGTTTTTTTTCTTTAAAGTCAAAGAGCATATATATGTACATAGATATGATTTAGAACTTAAAATACAATCCAGGAAACAAAAGCTATGAGACACAGCACATAATCTTCGTTATTTTACATGATCTCATCCTCTTCAAAACAATGAGAACCGTCTGGCTGCACTGTAACCAGGGCTGTGCACAGTACCCTAAACAGTTGAACAAGTGCTCCTTGCAGTAGCTGCACTGGAACTGAATAGTATCTTGACCTCCCTCCACTCCTTTTTTCCGCCTAGTTTCCTAAGGAAATCAGATTTATGCAAGCACTCGGGAAGGCAGGGAAGCCTACACATATGCACCGCCTGTGGATGTCTGTCCATCCATCTGCCTGACCTCACTAATGCCTTTTGAGCCCATTGGTCAGTTTCAATCACATTCAAAAGAGGAGCAGAGAATATCAGACTTTTAAGTTCTTGAAAGTTTCATGAACACAGGCTGCCGAGTATGGAAAACTGTTTCCACAGAGAGAGGCTGCTTGTCTTCTTAGACGTCAGTAAATTCACAGGGGGGAAAGAACAGTTCTGCTCCTTTCCTGCCTGCCAGAAAATCTTCAGTTAGAGGTCAAAATAAGTGAAACACAACCAAATTTCTTGTTCAAGAGTTCATAAAATAGCTTAAGTTGAATTCACTACTGCTTTTAAAACTGTGTTTTGAACAAAGTTGATATTTTCCACATCATCTTTTCCCTGGTCTAGCAAAGCAGTGAACTGCCCTACATGATACACATTCCCTGGTTCAGTCCCTTGCTCTTAAGACCACTTATTTTAAAACATCAGCATTGTACCACACTCATGGCAGCACTCTACCCCTCCTAAACACAAAGAAAATTAAAACTGGAAGAGTTTAGGATTCCTTTCAGGTCTCAGGACTAAACAAGTATGTGGCTCTGTAACACAATCAACTATTGAATAGAGTTTCAAAACGACAGTGCAGAAAATACATAATCATCTTTATTCACCTCTACCCTGGAACACAAGTACTACCACAATAGCAGGCTCTTGTGCTCAAGACAGCTCTAAGCAATAAAACAGATAATGAGGTTTCAGTGGACATTGCTGTAGTTCTTCTCACTTGCCCCCAGTGAACTCTACATGGTCCACCTGTAACCAAAAAGCCACCATTATCAAAGTATACTAACAGATTAAAATTCAAGTCTAGGAATACCTTGAGGCATAGATCCACAAACTAAGGAGCTGTCACAAAAAGAAAACATAACCACAGCTGAATTAAGTCACCCTAAACATCAAAATACTAGACAAGAAAAAAAAAAAAAGTTGCTTATAATATATGTGTGTATATATATATATATATATATATATATATCAGCCCCGATACATGCTTCTTTAGTCCCATGACCACACCGAAGCCCAGCACATTTCCCGGCGGGCCGCTGGAAGAGCTGGAAGAGCCAGAC